>ML783627.1:610681-628027 GCA_009831015.1 Picea engelmannii | reverse complement strand
AAAGAAATCCCAAAATCTTCTCATGTGAGACTCGGGACATTCTCCATTGATGCCAGCAAATCGAGGGAGGAAATCCTCATAGAGAGGAGGCATTTTTCTGGGATATCCTAGGATTTTACTCATATCTAAAGGTCTATAGTTTCTTGGGTCCCATTGTGAAGTCATTGTTGGCTTTGTCATTAGTGGAGTCGCCAGATAGTTTTCTTGAAACTACCAAAGAATAGGGGGAAAATAATGTAGTGGAGTCGCCAGGTAAACTTGTAAGAAAGGACTTCTGAGGCAAGGCTTACCAAAGGTTTGTCGTTGAGGAAGGTTGACTCAGTGTTTCCCGGCAAAGGCACCAAAATGTTATCACTCAGTTTGTAGACTAGGTCAGGTAGCTTAAAAGTAAAGGTCAAATTGGCGTAACATGAGCTTCCCCACCCACTGTCACCTCGATGGGGGGATCTTTCTATTTCAGGGTGGCTAATCCCAAGGGAGACGTCCCTAGTAATCTGGGGTATTGAAAGGAAAAGGATAAAGATATTAAGGCTCAAAAGGTCAAAGTAGTTTTTTCCCTTCACAAATTATTGCCAAGAAAGATAGTCAAAATGAAGGTATTCCACAGATCAGGCACTTGTTTGTGAGATAAGACAAATAAAACTAAAATGTGCAACAGTGGTTAGTACTTCATTAATGATTGTATATGAGCACATATAGCAGTAATTATTGACGAAGTCAATGATTGTAAAAATTGCTTTCGCCTATAATATCACTTGTCAATAAACACTGGAGATGATATAACATTCAAAGCATATAATCAATTTTCAAATTATCATAAAATATCATCACTTGCTCATTTAATACAAGAGTGTTGCGTAACTATACTAAAGGTGACGTCAACCTAGTTCTAGGGTTAGTTTGATAGGTAAAGAAGTGGACATTTTTCAAAACTAGCCAATGACAATAATCTACACATCAACATCTATCATTAGATGACCTAGCCGCAACTTTTTATACTAGCCAAAGGTTTAAAATAGACACGACGTCATCATCAAATTAGGGTTAGTAAGACGCTAGGGTTAGTAGGGTTTCAAATTTGAGAGGTTTGAAAAGGTTGTTTTAACACAAAAGGCGCAACGTTGGATACTTAGACTAGTGCCTTAGGGTATAATGGAGTCAAGGAGTAAGGCTAAAATCTCGGGAGAATCTAAATTTAAGGACAAGAGGGTTAGGCTTTCTAGTGCTGCAATGGCAAGGACACAAAGTCAAAACCCTAAGGGGAGGAGGCTCATTCCGGTGTTTCTTAAGCAAGGCCTCATGCTCCTCCCTCTTTCCTTAAAAAATCCTTGGCAAAAACGGCTAGCTTCAAAACATAAATCTAGGGATGAAAAGTGTTGTAGGGCCAAGGCTTTTCAAACCCTAAGAGTCAAACCCTAGGTGTAAAATCAATTAGGCCTAGGACGTCTTCTTTCTTCAATTTATGTTTCAAAACTAACTCAGAAAAAGGGGAATTAGTGTAGCAATGGCTAGGCTATATTCTCCTTAATCAAATGGCTAAACAAGTTTTCTATCATGCAGACATGAAGCAAGGACCTACTTGTGTGCTTTCTACCTAGGGTTTCAATGAT
The DNA here is from genome assembly GCA_009831015.1 of Picea engelmannii. Classification (NCBI taxonomy): domain Eukaryota; kingdom Viridiplantae; phylum Streptophyta; class Pinopsida; order Pinales; family Pinaceae; genus Picea; species Picea engelmannii. The sequence continues at coordinate 626,417 of ML783627.1, read as the reverse complement.
TAAGCATAATAATAACAATGTAACCATAAATGTAAGATATTTAACCTACAACCATTCAATCAAGAAGTTTTGCATGAGAAATACACTTACAAATCAATGAAGAGCTTATCAAACCCTAGTTGTAAACCTTCCAAATGATAGAAAACACCATAAACATTCCAAAGATGATCCTCCACAAGTGTAGCGCCTCAACTCCAAGAGCCAATACCAAGACAAAAGACTAAAAATTTTCCTCTCACAAGAGAGTGAGTTGTGTTATCTGGCGAAGAAGAAGAAAGATGGGCCCTCCAGGGCCATGCTTAGGTCAATCCTGCTCTCGGTACTCCATGTCTAGGACGTGTGGGCCTCGAGACATGATCTCCTAGTTATCCCTAGATATCGATGATAACAGTCTCTTCTTCATTTGTTTAACATCTGGCTTCAAAGGGATATTCATCTCTCCTAACTCTCTAACAATCACTTTCATCTCTAAAAAAATGTAGTCAGGAACGTGTCCTGATACGCGCACAATAAATCAACTATCTTCTCAACCATTTCGTCATTCCAATATTTTCCTACATTTGTAAACTTAGGTTTATCCTATGTACCAATGTTTAGATTGCATGTTCTTAAATGATTTGTATATACAACTGATTCGAGATTTGGACCTTCTATTGTGCATTCTCCTTCATTTTATGGTATTTGCAAGTTCCTTGGATCTTCTTCCTCCTTCTCTCCAACGACATTATAACATTCTAAAAATGATCTAACCATCAAAAAAGATCTATGCGCACTACATATGGGTACTAGTTCTATCGAGTCTTCTGATGAAAAAATATTTTTCCTTAATCACCTACAGAGTTGTATCTACTAAAGGGGCCTCATATTCAAAACTGAATGTAACCTTGAAATTACGAATCAATTCTTTCCAATCTGTTGTCGCTCTGTGCAGTTCCAGTTCTAAAACCTGATTCTTCGAGATCATGTCCAAGGTGTGTACAAGCAAATGTGTCCATTCTTGATTTGGTACTTTACCCCATGTCATAATACACTATGTAACATGCTCTAAAGCACAAATCAACCCTGTATACTTCCACATAGCATATTCTTTTCCTTCTCCAAATCTGACCTATAATAACCTTCTACATTGTTGTCAATCCTCAATTATGTCCTTATGCACAACCCACCATCTCACATAAATTGCCTTCAGCGCAACATCTAAAGCTAACAGTCTTTGTTGATATGGTATATGAAATTCAAATTCATTTATAAAAGAGTCTATGGTTGTTATTCCATCATACTTGGGTGGATCACATACCTCAGTTCCAATCCATCATAACAAGTGGGTAATGTGAGCACATCTCCTTGTCGATACTTCATGCAATCTTTGCTGCTAATTCTCCAACGCTTCTTCTGAGTTCGATGCATATGAAATAATACTTCACCATATTAGTGCACCATCATCTCCATGATTCACATAAACATCCATCTGCGCAATCATGTTATACATGTTATCAAGCTCTTTCCCTTTTGATGGATCTACAAATTTTCTTCCCTCCTTGGGATCCAATGGCACAATAACTTTCCAATCTCCTGCTTCAAATACCATCTGTCTATTTTTCATATCCATCAGTTTCTGGTTGTCAAAATCCCAATCAAGTCCTAACAATTCTCGATAAGGTTTGTTTCCATCTATTATCTCAATCACTTCAAATTCAACTATACAACACACTCCATCAATGTTAACAATCAACCATAGCAAACTTCCAATCAAAACAATCTTATGTTGGTTCACTGATATTAAATGAATAGGTGACCAAATTAACTTCAATTTTCCAATTGTCTCCCAGGTATGCTTCAAAAGGACATTCACATCAGATTCTAGGTCTAAAATGATATTTTCCATGTCGTATTCTCCTATATTTACACTGAGTAGGAACTCCCTGCTCATCCTTATCTTTTGATGTACTTTATTCATTGCTCTCTATACAATAATTTCTTCTCTATATTGCAGACATTGATCAATTATTCAACGAAGTGCATTGAATCCAATCTCATCCTTCATTATCTATAAACAACTTTTTCAGGAAACTTGTAAAAGTTCTTACCTTCTCAACTTGCCTTTCTGTACGTATGTGGTCATATACTGGAGGCATGTCATAAACTAGCGGTCTATCATACAGAGGTGGCATGACTGAAGTTGATGCTATCCATTATGATCCTATCACTTCTTTCCTTGCTTGCCTGTAGGTCTCTTTCTCTTTCATAGGATCAAACAACGAAAGAGGTTTTGCTTCTTTCCTGAACCACTGGTGGATTCTATTCCCTTGATTTGTTGCATCATCCCCGATTATTTTTCCTCCATGTGTAATCACTTTTATGTTAGGTTTTTTCATTGCACACAATTGCTGCTATCACTTGTACATTCATTTTCCTCTTTTATTTCCATTTTGCGATCAACTGTGGATAGTCTTTTGTCGAATGGTCCTATTGTCTACAATAAGTACATGTCATGCAAGGATTTAGAGAATCTCATGCCAAGTGCCCATGCTGATTACAATTATAACATATAATCAGGCCTCTTCCTCTGCCAAATCATACTGCGATACTCCTCCTTCTGGCCCTACTTCCATTTGGACTTGGTATGCATTTGTAGTGCACTCTCTGATTAAATATAATGCGTGACACTCCTTTTCATCATGTCCAAAAAATTTACAAAATTTACAAAACAAGTTTATCACAATTCTATGATACTTCTGCATCAACGTGAAAGAAACAGGGTGATAAACCATCGCTTTACATATTTTTCACCATACTCCTAAAGGATTCAAGGCTTGTATATTCAAATACCGATGAAAAGACGAGAATTCATTCTTATGATGACCTTCTGTTCTACATGTTTTATAACCCTAATTTGCACCAGACATGCTTACCTGGCATTAGGCCATCTCAGATTCCTTCTTTGCCAAAACACTGCTAAACAAATCTTCTTAAAAACCTCTTTTATAAAGTTCCATGCGCCCTGCTCCATTATTGCATGCGTGTACATGCTAGCTGACCCAAAAAAACTCATGTGTACCTACAAAAGCACGAAAAAAGGAAAGTTGCTGACAGAACACACAACTTTGGGTAAGTTAACTAAACCTTCCAACCATTCATGGCTGAGGGTTTGACCAAATACCTAGCTTATTCTAGCCTATAAAAGAAGGGTTAGGGGTCCCATTTGGAAGAGGAGAATCATAGTAGAGAAACTATACCTGATTGCACATTCCCTTTGTCCAAACCTTTAGACTTCCTTGTGCAAAGAGAAATATAGAGCAAAGAAGTTGGAGGACAGTTGAAGAGGAGCCCAAGACCAGGTTTCGTGGAGCAGTGGTCGGCTTCACCATTGTAAGTTGATTTGCTGAAGTTAATAATAAAGAAGTACTTTTCTCGTCCCGCCATATGAGGTTTTCATGGTTTATTGCATACATATTGATTAAATCTCTAACCCATTAATCTATATATCAAATGCATGCAAAGTTCTTTTTTTGTCTTCTGTGAATGCAGGTCAGACTTGGGAGGAGAGTTGTAGTCAAAGAGTGATCAAGCATGAAGAAGGATCGACATCAAACACCCAAAATAAGGTATGCTCACTTGATCTTCTTAACTATGTATTTGCTTAAGAATAATGGGGATTAGGTCCAAGACGACGGTAGGTAGTAGGAATCTTTAGGTCTTTTCTGCATGCATGATAAAACCCTAAGTGCTAGTGCATAGAGGGATTTCCCACTCACAACAACATGTGACACACATTAGACCTCCTCATGCTCTTCTTTTCCTTTTACAAGTTCCTGCAAATGAATAGTCAACACTGCTAACTGTGATTGAAGTTTGGCCATCCTTGCACCATTTTCTCCTACAGGGGATGCTTCAGTTTTCATAGAAATTTCTAAGGCTTTTGACTGTGACACAATATTCTATGATGTCAAAGGGAAATTTATATGTGGCAAAAACCTTGCAATAAACCACTCTCTGTGTTGTTCATCTAGAATCTGGAAAGTCAACCGATCCTTTAATATCTTGAATATTTGATCGCAATCCCACACTGATTCATTCACTATCTTCTTGATCTCCTTCAACTCTGTAATGCACTGCAAATTGGACTTAGGTTTAAGGAAATCTTTCAATAGAGCTTGTCTTACATATGCTAATGTTCTAGTTTGTCCTACAGGTGTAGTAGTATGATATTTCATGTACCGTAATAATGTGCGATCTCTGAATGTCGTTGCCAACTACATAATAGTTTCATCATCATCCTGGACATTCTTCACGATCCATATTGTTTTACAAATGAACAAATGTTGTTCTGGATCCTCTATCCTCGCTCCATGGAAGACACACATTCCTAAACTAGGATCTACCCCTTCCATCATGTTCTGTGCGATATTCTTTCCTGATAACACTAACTAATTCTAAATCAACGTACTACTTCTACTACTTTGACTATTTTTACTACTATCTTTACTTCGTTCACTAACTATAATTGAAAAATCTTCTACAGTTACCTTAGTTCTTAGCGATAGACACAGGGTCATGGGTTAGACACAAAGTCTAATCTGATTGGGATATTCTTCTACTAGACTGAGTTGACCAATATTTTCTTCTTCCGTGCATATAATTCCTTCAATCTAGAGTATTACACCAGTGTCTCTTTCCTCTATCTCACTGTGCTGACCCTCTCTCTTAGCCACAATCCTCTTCTTATTTGGTCTAAATCTCTTACCATTGTGCAATACTCCAATCTCTTCGTCCGTCACACACTCTTATTCTCTCAACATCCTCAACCCATATGTTCCTCATTCCTTCTTGTCATCCCTATTTACACTCAAACCATCCCCTGGTCATCCCCCAATCCCCCTATGTGCACGAAGGTGCTTAGATACTAGGGAAATGTGATTCCATCTTCATAAGTTCCTCATCAGACAACAACATCTTAATCCAAGCAGATAGTGACTTCAGGTATCTTGCACATGGTCCCTTGAATAATTCTTTTTCAACAACACTATATGGTTGAGTACAATCTATAGAAAATTCAGTAACGTATCCTCCCAACACACTATCCAACCAGTAATCAACTGCGTGTGATACCCGATTTCTTATAGTATTGACTTGCTGAATTAACTCAGGAGTCCAATTTATTGAAACAAAAGTGAGAAATCTTTTATTCTATTCAACTCATCTCTAGATTCACTTTGCTAAAATATTTGAGAAATCAACAATGAAAATTTGATACAAATATGTAAACATGTACCTTTGTATATATTTCTCTGCGATGATCCATGGATTCTTATTCTGATATACTACAAAATTGATCTCCTTTGTGTCCAACCATTGTCCAATCTCCTCCTTAGTAGGTCTCCACATCCCCCTTAGTTGCAGATCCTAGTCCCGACATGCAACCATTTATTGGTACACAGTGGGAACACCCGGGGTTAAAAATTAATTCACCAAAAAAACCCTAAATATAAAGTCCCTTTTAGTATCACCCAAAAGCATATGAATTTTGACCCAAGGTACCTATGGGGACTGCAGGAACCAATCTTTTGCAATCATGAAGGGAATGGAGACTGTTATCCCCGATTTCTGCGGATAACTAGGAGATCATGTCTCAAGGTCCACAGGTCCTAGACATGGACTACCAAGAGCAGGATTGACCTGAGCTTGGCCTTAGAGGGCCCATCCTTTTCTTCTTTTGTCAGATTCGTCTTGTCAGCAGCAGTAGCATCCATCACCATCGGCTTGGTCTTGTATCGGAGAAGGCTCTTGCTCCAAGAGGTAATTGGTCCAGGTATCATGGTATGTGTCACTTTTGATCATTATAACCTTTGGATATATGCATCTAACTCCTTTTATCTCTGAGGACTGCTTGGATCTTACATTAACCCACTTGACCATGATTGGGGGGATTGACAGGGTGTCCTAGCAAGCCTGTACCCATGGGTTTTGGTTTGCCACCGGTGGGATTTCTAAACATCCATTGTCCACTCCCATCATACTACCACTTTTCATCTTATCTCCCGCTCATTTATCCCATTCCCCTTGTCCGGGAATTGGATTGACTTGTTTGTAGGGTTGCACCTTATCTTGTAGGAAGAAGGGGCTAAAGGCCCAGAAGGTAAAATCAACTGGTAAAAGTTAAAATCCTAGAAATAAAACCTCAAGATGCTTCGCCCAGGGATCCCCGAGAAGGCAATAAAAGGCCTCTCAGCAAGAAACAAGAGGGACCCGAAAAAGTGACAAACAAGACCTAGTCAAGAGGATAGGGGGTCTCATCACGAGCCAACCTATTATGTTCATGGGTACCTAACAGCATGACATTGGCACCATTTGGTTACCATGCGAGGGCAATGACCTTTGGTTGCATGGCCAAGGGAAAGGGGGTCTCATCACGAGCCAACCTTATCATCTATGTGAAAGTACTTGTGGGTAACACTATCTGCTCTGGTCACCACACCAAGGCAGTGTCCTCTGGTCAGCCCTTGAATAAAAATAAAAAGAAGAAGAAAAAGCAAATAAAGAAAATAATAAAGGCAAGAAAGGGATTGGAAAAAATTGCATCCAGGACGGGTACAACTCACCTTCTACCAAGGCACCCACAGGTAATATCATGCATCCCTGGCTCTCACTCTACCCGTATGTCTAGACATCCCTTAGCCACATCACCTCATTTACATGGCTTGGATGAAACCCCTTGGAAACTTTCCTTTCCTTATGGATACTAACCCAATAGGGTGTCTTGTCCTTTTTTTCTCAACCTTGTATTGTAGGTTTTTGTAATGTCTTTGAGCTATTGAATGATATATCAGGGTTTTTATGCATATGTTTGATAATATTAATGATGAAATGTGATTAACATTTCTATGATCCCTGTGACAAATGAGCCCATGGAGGGCATAGTTTTTGATGTGCAGGACCATGCCCGATGAACAGGTACCATTTGGACTGGTACACATGGGGAGATGATTAGTTCGGACCTCCATGGGGCTGAAGAGCTCATCAGATGGTTGCTGAGACCCCGTCAGAGGGGCAGAGACATGACAGTGTTTGATTGAGATCTTTCACTAGAGAAGAAGAGGACGTTTCACCAGAGGCACTTTGGTAGAGCTTGACCTAGGGGGAATGACCCCTTTTCAGTGGAACGTAGGCCTTGGAAGCCTCAAAACATCCCCATCATCACCATGATGTCATCCAGCTTCATGGTCACTCTTGGAGTTAGATTGGGCAGTAGTGGCACATGTGGCATGTTGGAGAGGTCCCTGGGGGGCTAACGTTTTGCTCCTGGATGTCTTATTTTCCCTAAAAGGGGCTAGTGTTTCCCTTGAAGGGGATTTTTCCTTTATTATAGCTCAGTTAGGATTTTTAATTTGACAATTTAATGTAAAAATTGTATGATTTTGGTTTAAAGCCTTGTCGGCTATTTTTTATGACCTAAAATTAATTAAAGGTCATTGATACCGTATATATTGAGGAGTTTTATCCTCATTTTGACATAACACAACACTCACTCTCCTAGTGAGATCTGATTTTTTCACCCTACTTGGGTATTTTTTCTCTTTGAGTGAGGCACAGTTGTTGAAGGAAGGCATTTCTTGGCATTTTTGGCATTTCTCTTGAAGGAAGGTTTACAACTAGGGTTTTCAATTCTATTTCATGATGATATGTAAGTGTTTTTTCTGCAAAACTTCTTGATTGAATGGTTGTAGTCTTATATTCTTGCATTTATTATAAACTTTGCTGATTTTAAAACCCTAGGGGACAAACACACAAGTAGGTTGTTGTATCATGTCCCCTAAAAGAGAAATTTTCAGCCATTGAAGAAGGAAGGAAGAGCCTAGCTATAGCTACACTCTTATTGCTTCTTCCCCTTGTGCTAGCCATACCTTTAAAATTCAAGAAGGAGGAGACGTCCCAGGCCTAGGTTATCTACACCTAGGGCCATCCTACTTCTAGGGTTTGGTGATAGGGCCTTGCTTTAGCAACACTCTCCCTCACCACACTCTCGTGTCTTGATTGATCTTTTATGCTAGCCGTTTTTCCAAGTTAAACCTTAGGAAGGAGGAAAGAGCACGAGGCCTTTCTTTAGAAACACCGTAGTGAGATTCTTTCCCCTAGGGTTTTGTTTCTGGGGACCTACCATAGTAGCACTTCAGAACCCTTCCCTCTAGTCCTTAGCCTTTTTCCTTCAACCTTTGCATCCTCCCTTAATTTGACTCCATTTACCCTTAGGCACTGATCTTAGGCCTCCAACGTTGAAGTGATAGTGGTCAAACAAACTCTTAACTATTTGCTAAATGAAACCCTAACTAAACTACTAACCCTAAAAAGCTGACGTCATCCTTGGTTATTCCATCTTGATGCAACATGTTTTCTTTATAGGCAACTAGATGATGGTTTAAAGCATTTATTGAATAAGGGATTGATTGCACACACTGATTGCTACATCATCTTGGTATTTATTGATGAATTGATATTATTTCATTATTGTAATAATAAACATTGATATCCTCAATATCTATTGCTTATATATTGATATCAGATAGTTATATGAAGTACTAACCCTTTGAATCATAACTTGCATGTATTAGTCTGCTGTTGCTTTATTCTGGGCAGGTGTTCTCATTTGGGCCTACACTTCATTATTGGTTGTTTAGCCCGACTATCTGCTCTTGGTGGTTACCTATGAAGAGGGAATTTCACTTTGACCTTTATACCTTAGCCTCTTCAAAACTCCAGGTTACCGGGGACGTCTCCCCTGGGCCTAACCTCCCTAAAGATAAAGAACCTCCCCATCATGGTGACATTGGGTGGGGTAGGTTCCTGTTACACTAGTTTGGCCTCTATCTTCTAGCCTTTTGACCTAGCTACAAACTATGTGATAACATTTTGGTGCCACTGCCGGGGAACACTGAGTCAATTCTCCTCAAATGACAAATATTTTCGGTAAGCCTTGACTCAGAGACCTTTTCTTACAAGCTTACCTAGCGACTCCACTAGGGTGTTTTTCCCCTTTTCTTTGATAGTTTCAAGCAAATTATTTGGCGACTCCACCAATGACGACCCGTAGTGGGTGACAATACTCAAATCCCTCTACTATGTCCACTGCCACCTTGACAAGTTCTGCACCCCTGATTAATCCTCACAAATGGTCTCACCTAGAGACCATTTGTCTTTTCTTAGGAAAAGCTGTCCCTGGAAACTCACATTGGGCCCATTTCTGTGATAGTTTTGAATTTCATTTGGCTGGTCAAGAATACCCTAATGTTTTTATGAGACTCTTTGCAAGTTCCCTTGTAGAGGATGCTAAAGTTTGGATTGATAGCTGCCCAAAAGGAAGCATAAAAAACCCTGAAGAACTACAAAGGGCCTTTAGAATAAGGTGGTGCGATAGTGAACATTCACAAGATTATTTTTCCCAATACATTATCATTTGCAAAGGATCCCATGAGAGTGTTAGAGAGTTCAGTGATAGGTTCAACCTTCTCCTTAAAAGGGTCCGATCAAACGTGGGCTCAGAGCAATCTATCCTCGATCATTTCTTGTCCTCCTTGGAAGGAGTCTTACAATTCACCCTCAAGGACTGGTCACCTGCAACTTTAGAGGAAGCCCAAGACCTAGCCTTTCAGATTGAGAAAAACCTTGAGTTCAGAGAATACATTCATCAGATGGACCTTTCAAAAAATGTTGACCTATGGGATCCTGGTAATAAGCTTTTCATGGAACCTAAACCTCCAAGAATCCTCCAAGTCAAACTTGCTCCCACTAAAAGAAAATGGATCCTTTCCCATGAAAGCATTACCCCTTCCCAAGAACTTCCTTTGGAAAAGGTCCCTCCCGAGAATGAGATTGAAATTGTCCTACCTTAAAACGTTGAGCGGAATCATCCAGAATATTTCTCTCTTTTTATCCACCAAGTAGGACACCCGTTCTCCAAAAATGGTGAGTTCACACCTTTCTATGTCACTCTCCGAGTCAAAGACTCCCTCCTCCGCAACTGTCTCCTGCCACAACCAACATAATGACGGAAGAAGTTATGTATCAATTAGGTCTGATCCTCTCACAAAAAAATACCAGAGGTTACTTTGCAAAAGGAGTCATTAACAACCTCGAGGTGGCATTTGACTCATGCCCCAGTGCTCCCTTCTTGAAAAATGTGGTCGTCGTAGATGTTGTAAATAATTTGTATATTATTCTTCACAAAGGTATCATAGAGCACTTAGATGGAAGTATTCATAAACAGTAGTCCAAAGAAACTATCCCTCATCCTGAAGGGGGATTCTTCACCATCTACAATGAACCTCTCGTTGGATCCCTAGTTGAAACCTCTGATGAGCCAAGTGACCAACTTTTATGTATCGATAGCGACCTCGATAATTGGTTTATCCAAGAAGGGAGGTTAGACGTGGATGACATTGAAGAAATTGAAGGAATCTAGACCATATAGTTCGATGGATCACACTCAAACTCTATATCAAGCACAAGAGTAGTTTTAACAACCCCTTCCGGTGAAGTCTTTTACCAATCATATAGGCTGGAATTCCAGTGCACCAACAACATTGCCGAATATGAGGCCTTGATTCTAGGTCTCAATTTAGCAATTGACAAAGGTGTTACACTCTTGGAAGTAAAAGGAGACTCATACCTCATTGCATCGCAAGTTTTGATGAGATTTTCCACTAAAAATGAAACGTTGAAAAGGTACCGAGATGTGGCTCAAACCCTTTCAAAATCCTTCAGAAAAGTGTCAATTGAAGCTGTTCCTCGAGAAGAAAACCACGTGGTTGATGCTTTGGATGTCTCTGCTTCTACCTTACAACCATGCAAGGGACCTCTTCATGACCTATGTAAGATGGAGGTTCTTTTTAGGCCTGCTGTTCCCGATAATTTGGAACATTGGCAAGTTTTCAAGGATGATGATCAAATTATCAGATTCATGGAGAACAACAAAGAATTCACCGATTCACAAATTGGTTTCCTAGCCGATTCTATGGACCTAGAAGTCACTAACCTACAAAGCAATACCTTGCCAAAGGGTTGTGTTCCCCTTGAAAATCTTTTTGATAGGCATGATGTTTTTAAAGGAAAAAGGCCCAACAAACAAGCTGAAGAAGCCCTGGAATTCAATATCAGGACAGAAATAGACCCAAGGATGGTCAAAATAGGAAAGGGCACCACCAAGAAAGAAAGGAAGGAAATACTAGTGCTCATCAGAGAATTCAGAGATACTTTTTCCTGGAACTATGACGATTTGAAAGCTTATAGAGGGGATGCCATCCAACATGCCATACCCTTGGTAGAAGGGGCCAAACCTTTCCGACAAAAGATGAGGCATATCAACCCGAAGTTGGCGAGCCAAATACAGAAAGAGCTCCAAAAGATGGTTGATGCTGGTATCATAGCCCCTATCAGGTATTCTTCTTGGATGTCAAACTTGGTGGTTGTTCGAAAGAAGACTCGTGACATACACCTGTGTGTCGACTTCCACTGATCTGGATTATTTTCGACACGAAATGAGAGTGGAGATATAATAAAGAAATGCACAGAGATATTGCAGATATTCAATAATATAACATAAATGTATCAGAGATGCAACCATAAACACTAATATACAGTAATACATGATTTCTATTAATCAAAGAAATGTACAGAGACTGTCAAAATACAGAGTGAAAGACTCGCCAGAATGGTGGCAGCTTATCTTTGAGAAGAGATGTGACAGCTACTCGCATTCGCAAGAAGATGATTACAATGAGTCTCTAGAGGCCTTTTTACAATAAACAGGAATTCAAAAAGTCCTAGACATCCAAAAACCTAACCCTGGAGATGAAGCGCCAAAAGTCATGTGGGCCCCGTTTGGGTAAGTGAGTACATCAACTTCCCGGGGTCGTAACTTTTTCATACGATCTCCGTTTTAGGCGTGTGATAGCTCGTTGGAAAGGTATCGTCGAGGAGATTAATTTTGGGGGATAAGTATGCCTTTGGATATCATTGAGAAACTCGATCGTGAAAAACCTTCATTTGGGCCCTCAAAATGGCCCCGGAAGTTAAAACTTGCTAAAAATAGTAAATTGCCAAAATTGCGAGAAAGTCATTTTGAGCCATTTGGAAAAGGTGGGTGGCCATCGATATCCACCTGGATCATCCACAACCTCAACCAATTGTAATTAAAGGAAAATTATCCCCTCCCAAACATGGAACATTTACTTTAGCGGGTTATAGGGGCAGGGATGATGTCTATGCTAGATGGGTTCTCAGGATACAACCAAGTCTTGCTCAAAAGAGAAGACCAACTCAAAACTGCATTCACTATGCCTTGGGGAAATTTTATGTACTTAAGGATGTCGTTTGGTCTTATGAACACTGGTGCTACCTTTTAGAGGGCAATGGACTTTGCCTTCATATACCTCATACAAAAAATCATAGAAATTTACCAAGATGACCTTACAGCCATGTCCAAAGATAGGAAAGACCATCTCTCTCATCTCAGAATTGTTTTTGAGGAATGCAGAATGTATGGTATCTCGCTGAATCCCAAGAATTCTGTCTTTGGGATTGATGAAGGAAAGTTGTTAGGACAGGTGGCCTCACAAGGAGGAGTCTCCATTGATCTCGAAAGAGTCTAGTCGATAAAAGACGTCCTCCCCCCAGGCAACAAAAAAACTCTGCAATCCTTTCTCGGAAAAATCAACTTCATTCGTAGATTCATACCAAACTTTGCTGAGAGGATAAATCCTTTGAGTGCTTTGCTAAAAAAGGATGTTTCTTTCATATGGGGTGATGAAACCAACAAATCCTTTGAAGATATAAAAAATTCTATCTCCCAAGCTCCCATATTGATTAGCCATGATTTCTCACGAGACTTCATAATATTCTCGTTCGTATCCCAGGATACTATTGTAGGTGTCCTGATGCAAAATGATGTTGATGATTATGAACACCCCGTGGCCTTCATGAGAAAGGTCCTGAGAGACTCCGAGTTACATTACTCCATCACTGAGAAACAAGCCTATGCATTGGTCAAGTCCCTCAAACACTTTAGGAACTATGTCAGTTACAATAAAATCAAGGCTTATGTCCCGTACCCAGCTGTGAAGGATGTCTTATTGCAACAAGATTGCATGGGTACTCGAGGAAATTGGATTTCCAAGATCGAGGAGTATGAATTAGAAATAAAACCCACCAAAATAATAAAGGGACAAGGTTTAGCCCAAATGCTAACTGAGAGAAACCGAGAAGCCATACAGATGGGTGAGAATGAGCAAGTAAATGTGATGATTAGCGAATTAGAACATGACGAGTGGTATTCCGATATTGTTTAATATCTAAAGAACTTGTCCTTCCCTAATCACTTAGTGGACTACAAAACAAGGGCTTTGAGATTGAAGGCTATGAAATACAGCTTGACTGAAGATGGACTTGGATGGAGAAATCCTGATGGGGTTATACTTAGATGTGTGAACAAAGAAGAGGCGAAGAAGATACTGGAAGAATTACACTCTTGGTATTGTGGTGGAAATTTTGCAGCTCGTACTACTGCCCACAGGATCTTGAGGGCTGGCTATTATTGGCCAACACTTTTTTCGAACACCCACCAGCACGTCCAATCTTGCCAACCTTGCCAGTACTTCTCTGGCAAACCAAAAATCCCAGCACAACCCTTGAAACCAGTAGTAATAGAGGCACCCTTTCAGCAGTGGGGTTTGGAATTTGTTGGTGAGTTCAAAGACAATTCAAGTACTGGCTACCGATGGATCCTAACAGCTACAGACTATTTCACTAGATGGGTCGAATCTATTCCTACAAAGAAGGCCACCGAGGAAGTAGTCATGAATTTTCTAGAAGACCGAATCATAACTAAGTTCGATGCCCCTTCCAAGATCACTATAGATAATGCCAAAGCTTTCGGCTCTTATGCCTTGGTAGAATTTTGTTTCAAATATGGCATTATCCTATCCCATTCCTCCAACTATTACCCACAAGGAAACATATTAGCAAAATCAACCAATAAGAACCTCATGAATATTTTGAAGAAGGTTGTTGGGGAGAATAAAAAGTCTTGGGATAGAAAAATAAAATATGCAGTATGGGAAGACCGAATAACGACAAAAACTTCCATAGGAAAAACTCCTTTTGAGTTGGTATATGGACTAGAAGCGAAACTTCCTGTAAACCTCCAAATTCCTATCCTCCGTTTCGCTCAACAATACACTACGGATGCAGAAGAAATCCAAGGAAGGATCAATCAGCGAATTGAGCTAGATGAGACAAGGAAGAGTGCTTTTGGTCAGATGGAAAGAAATCAAGAAAAGATAAAGAGCACTTTTGACCATAAATCCAAGGAAAGAAACTTCACCAAAGGAGATCTTGTGTTACTATGGGATCAGCGAAGGGAAAAACCTGGTATGCACAAGAAGTTTGATAGTTTGTGGGGAGGTCCTAATAAAATCATGATTTGTGCAGGTACGAACTCTTTCAACTTAGAGACCATGGAGGGAGAAGTCCTGAAGATGCCAGTAAATGCTTTACATATCAAGCGTTACTACCCACCAGAGACCTGACCTCACAGGTAAGTACAGGTAAGTAGGAATTCTTCGTGTATTATACCGTTTGCATTTCATGTTAGTTTGCTTTCACATTTTCATATTGATTGTTTTATATATATGTCTATATATGCTGGGGTGGAATTACCGCCTCATTTTTGTTACTGATGTCCCTATCGAGTTGAGCAGGTCTACAGGTTATGCAAAGATGCTGAGGTTCTCATGCACTCTACGGTGAGCACATGTCCTCGAGTTGGAGCCAGATGTTATCCCCGATTTCTAGGGATAACTAGGAGATCATGTCTTGAGGTCCACAGGTCCTAGACATGGAGTACCGAGAGCAGGATTGACCTGAACATGGCCCTGGAGGGCCCATCCTTTTCTTCTTTTGTCAGATTCATCTTGTTAGTAGCAGTAGCATCCATCACCATCGGCTTGGTCTTGTATTAGAGAAGGCTCTTTCTCCAAGAGGTAATTGGTCCATGTATCATGGTATGTGTCACTTTTGATCATTATAACCTTTGAATATATGCATCTGACTCCTTTTATCTCTGACGACTGCTTGGATCTTACATTAACCCACTTGACCATGATTGGGGGGATTGACAGGGTGTCCTAGCAAGCCTGTACCCATGGGTTTTGGTTTGCCACCGGGGGGATTTCTGAAGATCCATCGTCCACTCCCATCATAGTACCACTTTTCATCTTATCTCTCGCTCATTTATCCCATTCCCCTTGTCCGGGCATTGGATTGACCTGTTTATAGGGTTTCACCTTATCTTGTGGGAAGAAGGGGCTAAAGGCCCAGAAGGTAAAAGAAGATGGTAAAAGATAAAATCCTAGAAATAAAACCTCGAGATTCTTTGCCCAGGGATCCCCGAGAAGGCAATAAAAGGCATCTCAACAAGAAACAAGAGGGACCCGAAAAAATAACAAACAAGACCTAGTCAAGAGGATAGGGGGTCTCATCATGAGCCAGCCTATTATGTTCATGGGTACCTAAAAACATGACATTTCCACCATCTGGTTACCACACCAGGGAAGTGACCTTTGGTTGCATGGCCAAGGGAAAGGGGGTCTCATCACGAGCCAGCCTTATCATCTCTGTGAAAGTACTTGTGGGTAACACTGTTAGCTCTGGTCACCATGCCAAGGCAGTGTCCTCTGGTTAGCCCTTG
>ML783627.1:591510-610631 GCA_009831015.1 Picea engelmannii | reverse complement strand
ATCATGCATCCCTAGCTCTCACTCTACCCGTATGTCTAGACATCCCTTAGCCACATCACCTCATTTACATGGCTTGGATGAAACCCCTTGGAAACTTTCCTTTCCTTATGGATACTAGCCCAATAGGGTGTCTTGTCCTTTTTTTCTCAACCTTGTATTGTAGGTTTTTGTAATGTATTTGAGCTATTGAATGATATATCAGGGTTTTTATGCATATGTTTGATAATATTAATGATGAAATGTGATTAACATTGCTATGATCCCTGTGACTAATGAGCCCATGAAGGGCGTAGTTTTTGATGTGGAGGACCATGCCCGACGGACAGGTACCATTTGGACCGGTACACATGGGGAGATGATTAGTTCGGACCTCCATGGGGCTGAAGAGTGCATCAAATGGTTGTTGAGACCCCGTCAGAGGGGTAGAGACAAGACAATGTTTGATTGAGCTCTTGCACTGGAGAAGAAGAGGACGTTTCACCAGAGGCACTTTGGCAGAGCCCGACCTAGGGGGAATGGCCCTTTTTCAGTGGAACGTTGTCCTTGGAAGCCTCAGAACATCCCCATCATCACCATGAAATCATCTAACTTCATGGTCACTCTTGGAGGTAGATTGGGCAGCAGTGGCATGTGTGGCATGTTGGAGAGGCCCCTGGGGGGCTATCGTTTTTCTCCTAGATGTCTCATTTTCCCTGAAAGGGGCTAGTGCCTCCCTTGAAGGGGATTTTTCCTTTATTACAGCTCAGTTAGGGTTTTAATTTGACAATTTAATGTAAAAACAATATGATTTTGGTTTAAAGCCTTGTTGGCTATTTTTTATGACCTAAAATTAATTAAAGGTCATTGATACAGTATATATTGAGGAGTTTTATCCTCATTTTGACATAACACAACACTCACTCTCCTAGTGAGATCTGATTTTTGTGCCCTACTTGGGTATTTGTTCTCTTTGAGTGAGGCGCACTTGTTGAAGGAAGTTATTTCTTGGCATTTTTGGCATTTCTCTTGAAGGAAGGTTTACAACTAGGGTTTGCAATGCTATTTCATGATGATATGTAAGTGTTTTTTTTGCAAAAATTCTTGATTGAATGGTTGTAGTCTTATATTCTTGCATTTATTATAAAATTTGCTGATTTTAAAACCCTAGGGGACAAACACACAAGTAGGTCGTTGTCTCATGTCCCCTAAAAGAGAAATTTTCAGCCATTGAAGAAGGAAGGAAGAGCCTAGCCATAGCTACACTCTTATTGCTTCTTCCCTTTGTGCTAGCCGTACCTTTAAAAGTCAAGAAGGAGGAGATGTGCCAGGCCTAGGTTATCTACACCTAGGGACATCCTACTTCTAGGGTTTGGTGATAGGGCCTTGCTTTAGCAACACTCTCCCTCACCACACTCTCATGTCTTGATTTATCTTTTATGCTAGCCGTTTTTCCAAGTTAAACCTAAAGAAGGAGGAAAGAGCATGAGGCCTTACTTTAGCAACACTGGAGTGAGCCTCTTTCCCCTAGGGTTTTGTTTCTGGGGCCCTTCCATAGAAGCACTTCAGAACCCTTCCCTATAGTCCTTATCCTTTTTCCTTCAACCTTTGCGTCCTCCCTTAATTTGACTCCATTTACCCTTAGGCACTGATCTTAGGCCTCCAACATTGAAGTGATAGTGGTCAAACAAACTCTTAACTATTTGCTAAACGCAACCCTAACTAAACTACTAACCCTAAAACGCTGACATCATCCTTGGTTATTCCATCTTGACACAACAAGTTCTCTTTATAGGAAATTAGATGATGGTTTAAAGCATTTATTGAATAAGAAATTGATTGAACACACTGATTGCTACATCATCTTGGTATTTATTGATGAATTGGTATTATTTCATTGTTGTATTAATAAACATTGATGTTGTCAATATCTATTGCTTATATATTTATATCATATAGTTATATGAAGTACTAACCCTTTGAATCATAGCCTGCATGTATTAGTCTGTTGTTTCTTTGTTATGGGCAGGTGTTCTCATTTGGGCCTACACTTCATTATTGGCTGTTTAGCCCGACTATCTTCTCTTGGTGGTGACCTGTGAAGAGGGAATTTCACTTTGACCTTTATACCTTAGCCTCTTCAAAACTCCAGGTTACTGGGGATGTCTCCCCTGGGCCTAACCTCCCTAAAGATAAAGAACCTCCCCATCGTGGTGACATTGGGTGGGGTAGGTTCCTGTTACGCTAATTTGGCCTCTATCTTCTAGCCTTTTGACCTAGCTACAAACTGTGCGATAACAGAGACCGTTCTAACATTCATTCTAATTCACATTCATTCAACATGGTATATACCCTATGCACACAACCATACCAACATAATAACATATGAAATATTCATCTTACATAATCATTCAACATATGCACGAAACCATCATGTACATATTCATATTAACCCTTAAGCATTTATTACATGTGTGCAATAAACAGAGTAAACCACATCATGGCAACAAACACATCAGAACAAATGAATTTAATGTGGTTCACCCTAACTGGGCTACGTCCACAACAACTGGCTTCTCATATTATTCATTCATATTCGGTCCTTACAAAAGGTGCGAACTATGCTCATACAAGATGTCTAAGTTATAACCCAACATTCCCTTGTCGTTCACGCATACAATGCACACTTAGCTCATTCTCCTCTCCAAAACTTACCATATAATGAACTCACTCTTCTATCATTTGATCATACTATTATCCTAGGCACCTTCTACCCAAAAATCCATTACATATTTATAGATTGATACTAGGGCTTAACCCGTTACAAAATGGACCAAAAGTTATAACTACTTCTAAACAATTTCCATATTTTTCAAGCGTTAACTCCTAAAAATGCACTAACCATCTTCCTTTCCTCTATGTGTGCTGCTCCTTAACCAATTTTCATGCATTTTTCTCCTACACCATTCCCAAAACTTGTCCCAAAATAACCTACTCCAACAGGCCCCTAACACTCACTTGTGGCTTGTCCCGAGCCACTTCAGGCTTTTTTTCTAGGTCTCCATGAACATATGAATTGTTTCCCTCATAGTTGTGATGTATTTCCTTGCCTCACATTTCCCTCGATCGTTTTTGCAGTAATATGGGTCTTCAATTTTTCTACACTTTCTTATACCTCCTGCTTGGCCATGCCCTGTGTAGCTGCTAGTTCTATTGTCAACTTGTATGCTTCATCTTGCAATATTTTGATCTTTTGTGCACTAGCCTTCTACTCTTCCCTGATCTAGTTTATCTCTAAGTATAATATTCTATTTTTTTCTATTGCTACCATTTCTTCTACTGGTGGTAAGGTGCTCATCACTTCCTTAAACTTCCGTGCCTTGTCCTGCGTAGCCTGTAGCTTCTGCCCAATTTCTTGCAGCTTCACGTCTTATGTCAAATGACTCCATTCTTCTGTGATTTCTTCGTATATCTTCAAACACTTTGATTCTATACTTTTGATGTTATCTACAGTTGTTGTCACCATATTTTCCCTTTTCTCCCTTTCCTCCGTTGGAGTGCTTAGTGTCTGGTGCACTTCCAAATTAGTAATATTTGTGTGGAAGTATTGAATGGACTCACTTATATTTGTGAACTATTCTTCTAAAGGGGAATATACCTCTAGAATATTACTATAGACCCCTTGAAATACCTATTTCAATATTTCTTTCCTCTGTGCATCTTACTCCCTCTCCATCCTAAGTTTATCTTATTTTTCTTGTAGTGCATCATTATCTGCAACTACCTTAGCCAACTCCAACGACGTTGGCACCACATGAAATTGAATTTACTATGTGATTCTCATATGTAAACCATGTAAAATTTCTACAACAACTGAGACAACACCAATTCGATATGACTACGTGGCTTTGCATGCTTTTGCAAATTTTCCGTAGGGAACTCTAAAGATCCTGCTGCTATCTTCATCACCCGACACTCTCCTGATGCTGGATGTGGGTGAGATTTCATCGATTTCACCTCTGTGGTTTTCACCGTACTCCCCATATTCTTTTTTTCTCATGTTCTAAATGACATTATCCTAGTTGTCTCCAAAATCCATCGCAATGCGACAATATTTTCTTGCACATCTGAGTGCCTTTATTCTTGCTTCTGTGCTGCTCTCTCAAAATCCTCGTTAGTAACATTCTTAACTTGATATGTGATATTTTCTAAGTCATCCTCTGTTAATTCTTGAATGGTCATTTCCTACAAAAATTTCCTCTTCCTGCATTGTTGGACTACTTTCCCCTTGTCTGTGTCTTTCCTCTCCTCTCCTGGGTGTGGTATAGTCTTATGTGTGTGATCTGCGCCATTTCCTTGGTTTACTTGTCCTTCTTCTTCTACTTCTAGGTGTTGTATCTCTAGCTGCTCTATTTCTGCCATTGGGATCTTCCACTCGACATCCCAATCTTCCATGATATGTCCCATTTCTTCCTCTGTCACCCTGTATCTCATCGGCATTCATTCCTAAGTTGGGTCCCTCTTCTCTTGAAGGTACATATGATGGCGTCCTACCTTAAAATGTGCAATTTCCTTGTATGCTTCTACCATCTGTGGTAATATGCGTGATGTATCTTGAATGCATTTCCAAATTACCTTCTTATAGATTTTACAAATGATTATCTTATTCAATTGTCTCTCCTTGTGTGCAATATGCCACAAGTTAACATATCTTGCTGCCAAACATGGTTTGTTCGTAGTTGAAATAAACCATGTGTAGTGGAATTTTGTTCCCTTATCCTATGCCTCTCTACAATCCATCAAAAAATTATTTAACATGAATGTCACCCAGTTCATTTGTATGCCTTCTATGCACTTTTGCACTGCTGCTATCACTTCTGTGGACACTTGATCCTTGTGACACTTCCTCAAAAATTTGCAAGCCAACACTATTGGTTGTAGATCATGATTATCTTCTTGATTCAAAGGTATTTGTTTTCAGCCATGTTTATACCCCATGAATACTTTACACCCCAGAAGAATGTACACTCCTCCACGTGGGGGAGTGCAGGGGGGTTACCCCCCCCTTCGGGTTCCATCCCCCCTCGGGGGCAAGTGGCCCCCCAACGAGGGTTTAGGGGTGAAGCCCTCGAAGGAAATTTTTCCTTGTAAATGTATATTGTAATTTCATAGTAAATATAAACCGTTGATTATAAGGTCACAAATTTGATGATAGAAGTTATGTTAGGGTTTTTTTTTTCCGTAGAAGGCAACCATCTTTTATGAGGGAAATGTATTGCAATTATGTATCATTGCAATTATTGTATTCTAAGATAGGAGACTATGAGAGAAAGAAGAGGAAGTCACAACATGTTTGCTATAGGTTGTATCCCTTCATTTGCTAGATAATAATAAAGGAAGGACCTGTAAATTTATCTGGTGGACGTAGCCCACACTGGGTGAACCACGTATATCTGTGTCTCTATTGTATTGTGTATCTTTTGTGTTTTATTTCTGCATTTGTTTTATTTTATTGCTTTGTGATCCTTTTTCTAACAATTGGTATCAGAGTGAAAGGTAACTCACATGAAAAGAGGGTTCTTGGTTCGAGTGGGAGCAATGTCAGAAGATGGAAAGTTTAGAGTCGATAAATTTGATGGCCAAAACTACTAGTTATGGAAGATGTAGATGGAAGATTATTTATATCAGAAGGATATATTCCTACCATTGGGTGGAATAACAAAGAATTCGATGACCATGAAGGATGAAGAATGGGAGGTTCTTTACAGAAAGACACTGGGAACGATACGACTGAGCCTGGCAGCATCGATGGATTTCAATGTTTCAAAAGAAAAGACAACAAAGGAGTTGATTGACGCATTGGCTAAATTGTATGAAAAACCCTCGACATCCAATAAGGTATTTCTAAAGAAGAGATTATTTAATATGAAGATGTCAGAAGGTGGGTCTATTGCAGATCATTTAAATGAATGTAATACAATTACTAATCAACTAAGCTCTATAAAAGTGGACTTTGATGATGAGGTCAGGGCTATTCTAATCTTGTGCTAATTGCCAGAAAGATGGAACGGTTTGGTCATGGCTGTAAGTAACTCTATCTCTGGTTCAAATGCTTTAAAATTTGATGATGTTGTCCTTAGTGAGGAAATGTGACGTAAAAGCATAGGTGAGACATCAGGTAATGCGTTAAACATGGAGAACAGGGGAATACAAAAGGATATAGGAAAAGGCTTAGGGAACAATAGGAATTGTAGGAAAGGCAGATCCAAATCCATATTTGGAAATATAGAGTGATGGAATTGTGGGAAGAAAGGATATCTGAAGAAAGAATGCAGAGCTCCAAAGAAACAAAGAGATGGACAACAAGAGAAAAACCAGGAAGAAAATGTA
Organism: Picea engelmannii; assembly: GCA_009831015.1. Lineage (NCBI taxonomy): Eukaryota > Viridiplantae > Streptophyta > Pinopsida > Pinales > Pinaceae > Picea > Picea engelmannii. Next base: position 604,265 of record ML783627.1, on the reverse strand, counting down.
ACATGTGATGTGTTACATGATGCTTTGATTCTTTTTGTAGATAATATTTCTGAGTCTTGGGTAGTATATTCAGGGGCTTCATTTCAAGCCACACCCCATGGGAAACATTTTCTAGATTATGTTCAAGGTGATTTTGGACAGGTTCATTTGGGTGATGATGCACCATGAAAAATTGTTGGAATGGGAAAGGTAAAAATAAAGAAAAGCAATGGAAACCAATGGTTGTTGAAAGAGGTAAGACATGTTCCAGATCTAAGGAAAAACTCTAATTTCAATAGGGCAGTTGGAAAGTGAAGGTTGTATATCCATATTGACATATAAGGTGTGGAAGGTCACCAAAGGATCATGGTGATAGCGAAAGGAGAGAAGGTAGGTACATTGTATTTATGTACTGGTAATACTGACTCTTCTATCTCTTTAGCTTCTACATGAGTGGATACAACACTGTGAAATAACAAGCTTGGAAACATGAGTGAGAAGGGGATGCATATACTTCAAAAAAGAAATTTGTTGCCATATCTTAAACAAATTGATTTGGATTTATGTGAGCATTGTGTTTATGTAAAACATAAGAGAGTCAGATTTCTCAGAGTCAGAAAAGAAAAGAAGCATGAAAGGTTAGATCTTGTGCATATAGATGTATGGGGACCAACTCAGGTATCATCTCTTATTGGATCTCATTATTATGTTACTTTTATTGATGATGCAACTAGAAAAACTTGGGTTTATTGCATTCAACAAAAATCTGATGTTTTTGATACTTTTAAGAAATGGAAATCTTTGGTTGAGAATGAGATAGGAAAAAGGTTGAAGTGTCTCAGATCAGACAATGGAGGTGAATATTGTAGCAAGGAGTTTGATGATTACTATTCATACCATGGGATTCATAGAGAGAGGATAGTTCTAGGAAAACCACAAGAAAATGGTGTGTCAGAAAGGATGAACATGACAATCATGGAGTGTGAAAGGAGTATGAGATTGCATGTTGGTTTTCCCTTACAGTTCTCGAAAGATGTTGTAGATACTGCTGTTTATGTAATAAACATAGGAACTTCAAGGTCTTTGGATGGTGGAATTCCAAAGGAGGCATGGACAGGTAAAAAGGTAAACTATTCTTTTTTGAAGACTTTCGGTTGTGAAGCATTTGCCCATATTGAAAAAGAAAATAGAACAAAGCTTGAGGAAAAACACAAGAAGTGTACCTTTATTGGATACAATGTTAATGATTTTGGTTATTTCTTATGGGAAAATGAAAATAACAAAATCATTAGGAGTAGAGATGTCATATTCAATGAGAAGCTCATCTACAAAGATCAGTTGCAGGGAAAGAAACATGAAAAATAAAAACTAGAATACACAGTGCTTGATGAGATCATTGGAAAATAAATTCTAAAGGTACCAACAAATCAAAATGTACAACAACATGATCAACATGTACCTCAAACTCTTGCAAGTGTTTTTAGAATATCTACCAGGTTAAGTAGACCCCCTTAACGATACTCTCCTTTATTGTATTATTTATTGTTGATTGTTTCTGGTGAACCAAAATGTTATGAAGAGGAAATGTAGGTAGACACAAAAAATAAGTGGGAGAAAGGCTTGAAAGAGGAAATGGATTCCTTGGTAAATAACCAGACTAGGGACTTGGTTCAGTTGCCTGCAGGAAAAATAACATTGCAGAATAAATGGGTTTACAAGTTGAAGGAAGAAGATGGAGGAAAAAGCGGTACAAGGCTAGACTTGTTGTAAAGGGGTTTGCATGAAAGAAAGGCATATATTTTGATGAAATATTTTATCCTGTTGGTAAAATGAATAAAATTAGGACTATTTTAAGTCTTGTGGAAATAGAAGATTTGCATCTTGAACAATTATATGTAAAAATAACTTTTCTCCATGGGGATTTGGAGGAAGAGATTTATATGCAACAACCACAGGGGTATGAGGTCAAAGGGAAGGAGAATTTGATACGCATGTTGAAGAAGAGCTTGTATGACCTAAAGAAAGATCCAAGACAATGGTATTTAAAGTTTGACAGGTTTATGACAGAACAAGGATATAATAGATGTCATTCTAATCACTGTGTTTATTTTAAAAAGCTAGAAAATGGAGGCTATATTATCTTGCTATTTCATGTTGATGCCATGCTTGTTGTAGGGTCTAATATGCAATATATAAATGTGCTCAATAATAAATTAGCTAATTCATTTGCAATGAAGGATTTGGGTGCTGCAAAGAAAATCCTTGGTATAAGAATAACAAGAGATAGAAAAATCACAAATTGACATTGTCTCAGGGTGAGTACATAGAGAAGTAGTTAAAGAGGTTTAGAATGAAGAATGCAAAACCAGTTAGTACACCTTTGGCCAACCATTTCAAATTAACTAAGGAAATGTGTCCCAAGACACAGGAGGAGATAAAATACATGTCCAGGGTCCCTTATTCATCAACAGTTGACAGTTTGATGTATGCGATGGTTTGCACAAGACCATATATTGCACATGTAGTGGGAGTTGTGAGAAGGTATATGAACAATCCAGGTAAAGAACTTTGGGAGGAAGTAAAGTGGATTCTGAGGTATTTGAGAGGTACTTCTACTCATGCATTATGTTTTTAAGGTTTAGACAATGTTCTACAAGGATATGTTGATTCAGATATGGTAGGTGATAAAGATAGCAGGAGGAGCACCATAAGGTATGTTTTTACTATAGGTGGAACAATAGTAAGTTGGATTTTGAAACTGAAAAATGTTGTTTCACTTTCAACAACAGACGTAGAGTATGTTGCTCTTACATAGGTTAGTAAAGAGATGATTTGGTTACAGAGGTTTATGGAGGAATTGGGAAAGAAGCAAGAGAATAAAAGGTAGTACTGTGACAGTGAGAGTGCCATTCATTTTGAAAAGAAATCAACCTTCCATTCGAATACTAAGAATATACAACTAATATACCATTTCATACGATCCGTCTTGGAAGATGAACATTTGAAGTTGGAAAAGATACACACTAGCCAGAATCCTGCAGTCATGTTAAAAAAGGGAGTAACCAGGGAGAAATTGGGTTCCTTCTCAGTCTCAGTTGGTATTCGAGCATGAAGGTGAAGATGAGAAACTTTCCAGGTCCAAGAAGGATCATAGTCCAACAGATAAAACAATGGTGGAGTTGTTGAGATCAGTCTCCAAGTGGGAGATTGTTGGTTGTGGAGCCTGATTATCTTCCTAATTCAAAGGTCTTTGTTTTCAGCCGTGTTTATACCCCATGAAGAATTTACACCCTAGAATAATGTGCACTCCTTCACGCGGGGGAGTGGAAAGGAGGGGGTTTCAGGGGTGAAGCCCCTGAATCAAAAATTTCCTTGCAAATGTATATTGTAATTTCATAGTAAATATGGACCATTCATTATAAGGTCACAGATATGATGATATAATTTTTGTTAGGGTTTTTTTTCCCTATAAGGCAACTCTCTTTTATGAGGGAAATGTATTGTGGCTATGTGTCATTGTGAATATTGTATTCTGAGATAGGAGACTTTGAGAGAAAGAAGAGGAAGTTATAACAGGTTTGTTGTAGGTTGTATCCCTTCATTTACTGGATAATAATAAAGGAGGGACCTGGAAATTTCTCTAGTGGACATAGCCCACACTGGGTGAACCACATTGTTGAGGAAATGATATATGGGAATATTACCCTATTGTTTATATCCATCAAAATTTGTTTCCTAATCCACAAGTATTGATTACAAGTGCTTAGGCTGATCTTTTTATAAATGAAAGTTGCTGAAAATTCAATATTTATGTAATTTTATGAATATAACAGATGCTGAAATAAATATAGGGACATAAGTAAAAAACACTAAGTCAATGATCAAAACATATGAGACATAAAGCAATCATTTATTCCATTCCAATTTATCAAAATAATTGTTCTCTTTACATAATTCCCTGAGGAAGTTTGGACCAAAGTCAAACTTAGATGTCCCCAATGAAAACCATCCAAAAGGATTTCTGAAAAAAAGTAAAAAAATGAACTTTAAAATCTGGATCATCTTGCCACAGGTTGTTGCCCACTCGACTCTGCACAATATCCTTTTTCAGTCACGAAAACTAATTAAAAAAAAAACAAGTCTACATAGACTATCAAAGATAGATCAACACCTCTGAAAAACAAGTGTCTGAATGATGTAATTCATCCCTGAATCTTGCTGTCTACAATAGGACCCTGCTATCATAAAAGAGAATTAGGCTTTAAATGAATTAAAGAATGAATAAAAACTGAATTATCCGAAAAAAAACTCAAAGAACATACCTTACTATGCTTTCTCTTTCTATTCTCCCCTTGTTCCTCCTTTTCCTTTTGCCTTTAAGCAATCAAAATTAGTTGAAGTAGTTAAACTACCTTTTTAGTTAAGTTAACTAAAAATCAACCAACTTTTTAGTTAATGGGGAAAGGTAATAAAATAATAATAAGGGTATTAAATAAATAATAACTAGTACATGGGACCCCTTGTGACTCCCTTTAGTTTTTAACAAGCATAACCCAACTAGTTAATCGATCAAACATAACCCTCCTTGTGACTCCCATCATCACTCTCATAAATTGACAATTTTATATCAATGATAATTGAAACCATATCCAAAAATATAGCATCAATATATCCAAAAAATAGTATGATGTCCAAAATTTCAGAAGTCAACTGTTCTCAACAAGCAATAAATAAAAACACTTAAAACCCATATTTGCCACTCTGGGAGGAAATATTTCCCTTGTTGTTGCTATCACCCTTTGATTTCTCTGAATTTTCCCGAGGCTCTATGGATCCTTTGGGCCTAATCTCACTGATAACATGAGAGAAATCATCTCTCAAATGCATTTGGGATGACACGAATTTGGCAGAGTCATTTGAGGGAGAGGAGGGGGAAACAATGACTTTTCCTTTGTCAAGGGCATGGTGGGCTTCAATTTTTAACCTTTTGCTTACATGGGAAGACTGAACTGGTGAGTAGGTAGGGGTATCTTGGAAAATTTGATTGACATGTGGAGGAGTAGGTAGAGACAAGTTAGGCTAGCCACGATGTTGGGAGACTTCCAGGTGGACAATCTCTTTCCATCCGTCATTTTCAGGGACTTTAGGTTGTGACGAGACATGAGGGGGAACTGGGATACCAAGGACATGTGGGGCTTGGAAGGGAGACCTTTCTGGCTTAGGTTGGACCACTCCTTGTCCAATCCAGTTAAAAAATCTAGCTTGAAATAGCTGGCTCAACTCTTGCGAGTCTGCGTCAAAATGTATAGAAAACCTTGGCCTTTTAGGGCCCATGTTCCAATTTCCTATTCCTCTGTACCCCAACCATGGCTAACTATGCTGAAAAATCTCATTCCTGTATGCATTATTGATTAGCAACTAGTTTCTTCAACAACCATACATGACATCTCTTTTAAATATGAAACAAAGTTTGGCTCTTCAATACATCAGACTCATGCAATCCAATCCATACAAATTGTTAATACTTGTCAATGAGAAGGGGATGAATAAGGGTTCTGGGATATGTGAGGGATTGTAATGAGCGAAAAGTGTTAAAATGAAGGGGGGTAGATCACGAATACTGCTCAACAAATCAAACAATCAACTGTAATGTAAACCAAAAGAATAGATCACTGTAACTCATCCTTGTGTCACTCTATAACTGTTATAATACATAGTTTAACTTAACTTTAATTTAATTTTAAGAACATAGAGTGGATAGTAAAATTGGGAAGGCGAGGGGACTTATAATGTTTGAAAAAGTGAGACAATGGTAGGGAAAAAAATCGAATACTGCCCTTAAAACAAATTAAGTAATCCATAAAAACAACTCTGTATTTGATACAAAAGATAACAATACCAATTAAACAATTAATGTGTGTCAAAACTGCTCACTGTTCCACATTTAATTTCTTTGAAACTTCTCAATTATTATAGACTGTAATCAATTTCACAATCACCATGATTTTCATCAGTTCTATTAAGAGAATACACTGTCTCTTTCATTTCCTTTCTTTTCATTTAAAAAAAAATCGAAAGAAACACACAACCACATTCCTCCATCTCTTTCCATCATATATCACTATAGAATATCAACCACTATCCATAATTCACAATTTGCCCAAATAAAACATATACATATGACTTTTTTCTAGATTGAACAAACTTTTTTTTTCAAAACTTGTCCGATTTCATGCCTTTTCATTATATAAAATAATAAAATTTGCAATTAAACCATCACATAAAACCTCTATCTTCATCACTAGTGGTGCAATTAAATAAAACATGCACAATGCTTCCATAATACATGCACAATAAACAACGAAATCACAGTCATCACTTTCCCTAACTTGCAATGTTCCTGATCAGGACTAATGAAACACACAACAACAACCAACTAGCAATTGACACCATGCTATAAGACTACAACAATCGAAACCATAATGAGGAGATACAACCATTGATTGCACATTATTACTGATTCCCAATCAACTAAATTAATCAAATAAAACCGAACTATGTTTTCGACGCAACTGTCATAACGAAAAAGAGGGAGCCCCTTGACTATATATCAATTCTCATCCTCAATCACAGCTTTCCAACCAACTCCATCAAACGAGTTCAATATAAGAACTCAAAACAACTATCATAACCACTCAACCAATATGTGACAGTCAACAAGATGCATGAAAAGAGTGAGAACAGTTGGGGTTATCAAAATCGGGCTATGTAAAAATGAATACATGAAGTAATCAAAAGTTCACTCGATCATTGAAGCACAAAGAGGCTGGAGGTCGAGCATATCAACAATAGGCAGAGACCCTTTGATACAAGCATGTTAGGACCACATGGTTTCTTATAACTCTCGGTCTGTGTAATGGTGCAACAATCAACGTTGAGTAGGGTAGGACAACACTGCAGAGGAGCAACAAATGGCCACTAGACAATAGCAAGTACCCATAACACACAGAGTCATAACCCTTGTGCATTTCAAGGACAGAATCAATGGATAACAATGCCCATGGGAATGTTGGCCCGAGGCCTAACTTATATCACCAAACCACCATAAAGTATACATCTTGGCATAATGGCCACCCTATAACCAACTTCTGAGATACGTTGATGACGATACCACAAAAATAAGCTCATGACCAGGTGGATATCCATGACCATGACTCTGGAAAATACTTAGTGACCGAGAGATAGTTCAAAAAAATATACAACAACCATAAGCAACCCGAATACGAATGGGTATGGATACCCTCATAACTGTGAGGAAGACGCTAGTAAGGATAAAGAAAGGAGAATCCTCCAACAAAACACATAGTGATAATACCCATGTTCACTTAAAACAATAGAGAGCCATCACGGTTTTCACCACACAAAACAAAAAACAAATGCATAACTTCTACCAACTAATTATTTTGAATAACCACATAGTCATTCCCACACATTTACATAGTTTCCAATCTCAGGAAAACAAAAACCAGTGCATCACTGAGCCATCGTTCGTTCATACACAGAGAAAAATTCATGGATGGGTGAAAGAACCATACCTGTAACCAATAACTTTAAAAAGGGCAAGCTGGCTGAGTAGTTCCTTCCCAGGCTTGGATCTCAGAGCTTAACCACCAACAAAACCAAATGCAACAATAACCATGCTAGGGTGATGGCTCGATGGGAGAAGTATGGAGTGACGTGCATTTACTACACGTCGCTTCCATCTTCCTCTACATTCAATTTCGAAGTACATGACAACCAACAACCACCAATACATTAACCATGCCATTAATTTCAAACCATTGAACTCTGCGATACATTGCTTTCCAAATGTGCCACCCAAAATCCATATTAACCATTGCCAAAAACATACCATACCATATATCAAATCCCCACAATATAACTCAGATGAAATCGCATCGACACTAACCATTTGTAGTTAGGACTAACACTAGTTCCATTTAAATTGCACATAACTTCTAACATAACATAATATAGGCCCTTTCTTTTGGATTTTTTTATAAGTCTCTTTCCCATTTCTTTTGTTTTATGTTGTTACTAACATATGTCTTGTGTAGGTGTATCCAGGTTATAATCATGGTGATATAATCAAATGTAACAATTGTAATACATATGCCAATCATAACATAAAATTAAGCTTCGAATAACAAAACATCCATAAAATGCACCATCCACCTATCATTATGCCAAAAAACGAAGACAAGATTTCATCATCAACCATATAATACCCTGTAAGCAGTATCGAAACAACAACATAAAAAGTGTGATATGACTATCTCTGAGCCTCTAGTCTACAAGGGGGTCCCATCTACTAGTATTATATCTTATTAGCATAGTTTAAATAATAGGCCTTAGCAATACTTTGCGGGAAAAATTCTACGTTGCGATTTTTATTGTCAACAAACTCGCGACTCCATAGGGAAATCTGTTTCCAACATATTAAGAACTCAGAAAATATGGTTTCGTAGACCAAGAACAATAGCCCAAGAAGGTATAGCCAAAATGATTATGCAACATGGGGAAGTGAGCGGATTTAATGGAAAAATGACGGGGAATTTGGGAATAACTCATGTAAAATGTTAAGTATGAAGGGGTTTATCCCTGTATACATAATATTTCAACTAGAATTTTCTCTTGACTTCAAGGAGAAAAAATTCTATGGACTTGCTCTTTTGAATCTCAAATGGATAAATAAATGGAAAGCATGAGTGGGAGGTAACCAATTTCTTCCTAAGACAACAGTGAAAACAGATAACAAATTCAATTATGCTTTCAGGGGGAACATCGTAACAACTGTGTAAGCTTGATTTTTATTGAATAACAATACCTTGCAGGAGTGTCACTGTGGCATAACTGATCCAACATCTTATCCTTGACCAAAATTTTAACTTAAAATATGAAAAGAAAGAAAATTCATAACATAAATGGAATTGCAAAATTTAAAACAACAGAAATAAAATGACATAAATGAAAAAACAGAAGGAAAACTACTAAAATAAAAGAAGAATTGAAAAATGTATAAAGCAGAAATGAAAAAGTAGTAATAAAACTATAAAAATGAAAACATAACTGAACTACTAATATACATAAAATCCAAACAACGTTAAACTTTTCAAGTTGGTTCCATGTAGTGTTTTAAGTGAGAACCATTAGTGTTGTAGGAAATCAATCGCTCTTGTAAATATTTTAGAATGTAAGAGTTTTTACTGAGGACAAAAGCGATCTTGAAAGGACCCAACCATAATTCTTGAAACTTTGAGACAATTGATAATCCTTTGGAGTACACGTTTAGATCATCAAGATAGATATGAATAATCTTGACGATCAAATCGTCAAAAGATATTTGCATGGGTCTTTGAAAAATGACACCTGTATTTGATAAGGAAAAAGGCATACGTTCATAATCAAAGGTGCTCCAATGAGTAAAAAATGGGGTTTTATACTTATCTTCCCTTTTTACCTTGATTTGATTGTAACCAAAAAAATTGTCAAGTAAGGACATCATTTGTGACCCTGCAACTTGCTACAAAATTATTTCCATATTAGGGAGGGAAAAGTGATCTTTTATACTAGCTCAATTTACTTCACGAAAATCAACGCATAATTTGATTTAACCGGTTGTTCTTCGAATGCGAACCAAGTTGGAAACCCATTCAGAATACTTGATGGAAAAGATGATTCCATCCTTTAAGAGTTTTTCCAAATCCTTTCGAATAGTTGCTTCTAGTGCAGGGTTGATAGGTCTTTGTTTTTTCCTAACTAGTTTTATGCATTCCTTGATGGGAATGGCATGTTGTATAAGAGTGGGATCAAAACCATGAAGATCCTCATAATACCAAGAAAAAAAATCTTGAAATTCTCCAAGCAGTTTGGTAAACTTCATTTTCTCTTCATCAGAACATTGGGCACCTATTTTAACATTCTTTGGAGACTCGGGTGTTCCAATGTTCAAGGAGATGGTTTCACCCACCTTCCTTTTTGACTCATATTCTTTATTTTTCTCTTTATTTCCTACATCACTCGATGAAAATGAATTCTCTAGAGAAGTCAAGCCCTTATGAATCTTGTTATCTTCCATGGATATAATTTCCTTGGGCTTGTAGGGTTCATTTTGAATGAAAGCACATATGCTCTCATCACTAGGGAAGCCCTGTCAAGATTCCATATTGTCAGGGATATGTGGACGATATAGAGATTGAAAAGTACAATCAGTTATGTGTGGAAAAAGTTGTCTATTAGGAGAGGCTGCAAAGACATCTAACCGATCATCCATTGATTTCAATTCCCTCTTAACATGAGTAATGTTGAAAGATAATAGGTTCGAGATAAGTACCCTAATAGTTTATGTGTATCGTTTCATCAACTTGTTTCTAGGAGAGTATATCTTACGTACAAGGTTCACAACAAGCTCAGAATCCCCAAAATATGTAAGGTGACCACAACCTAGATTATAGGCATTTTCAATTCCTAATAATAAAGCTTTGAATTCAGTGACATTGTTTGTGCAAGCAAACTCCAACCTCTAAGAAAAGTTATGAATTTTCCCTATAAGAGTGTATAAGATGATGCCAACTCCGTTTCCTTCATTAGAGCATGAACCATCAAAGTGCATGTGCCACATACCGTCATCTAAGTTGATTTGTTCCAAGGGAATGTTATCCTCATAGACAAAGATGGAATACACCCCTAGGTCCTCTTCGATATAATTCACATTAGGTTGTGGAAAACTCTCTATGTAAGGTTAAATTCTTCCCTCTCTAAGGACTATGAAGTTTTTACCAATCCGAGGAACGGATAAGTGTGTCCCGTCAAGTGAGAGGTATCCACCCATCAAAGTTTTCCAATCTCTTCCTAAGATGATTGAGTAATTTCTTACTGGCATATCAATTACCTGAATATTAAGGGTTGTCCTTATTTCAGGGTGTGCACACAAAACTAAGGTCACATCTTTGATCTCACCTATGGTCATTTTTTGTAGACTATTATAAGAGAGTATGCTTCTGGAATTTTCATTTGTACAATATAAGCCTAGCTCTTCCATAATAATCTTCGACATTACACTTGGGCCCAAACTGCCGTCAATGAGGCAACACTGGACGATCTTATCCATGATCTTTATAGAAATATAAAAAGGGGGATTTTTTACAGGGTATCTAAAGTTATGTACACATAATTTATTTACATACAAATCCTCTTCATTTACCTCTTCAGAGAGGTTGGCTAGAACAAAATCTTTTCCTTCCATGAATTGTTTTAGATGCCTTTGTTGTTCAGGGACGACAACCATGTCTAGAAGGGTTGCATCTACTTTGATGTTGGCCAACTGATTTAGAATATTGTATTTGGAAGAGGGGAGAGGGGAGGTAGTTTCTTAAATTTCAAGAACCTTAGGAACCTGAATAGTAGCAACTGGTGAGGATGAGCTCAGGCTAGAAGAATTGCGGGGAGGATCATATTTGCCTTTGGGAGGATAGGATTTGTTCCTAGTATTGATGAGCATGACATCTTCTGGCTCTGCAAAATCTAGGACAATGATGGTAGTTTCTGGTCTTTTACCAAATATATTATCTCTGACACTCTTATTTACCTCACATGTGGTTTCCTCATGGCGTTCCTCGCAAAATTTACTCCAACTACGAGGCATGATAGCTTTAGGGTGAAAATTATTTTTCATTTGAATTTTTAAAGGGGGGTGTGAAAGAGGATGAAGCTACAAGGGTAAGAGGGGAGATATTTCCCTTTCACTTATACGCTATCATATGATTATTCATGTCTTGTACAAGCTGTAAGAGGGCGGACATGTCTGTCTGTTTAATTGATTCTCCTTGAAGAAGACCTGTTCTTTCAAGCTATTCTTCATACTCTAAACAAGTATGCAGAGCGAAACTGAGGTTATCAATGGATTTTTCCTCAAGCCTATGATGGTGTTGGGCTCTGTTGATGGGCGAAAACGACCGTCCGTCAATTAAGAGAGTGGAACCGGTCCGGGGTTGTCTAATAACCCAAGCCGTTTGATATGGACCACCCTGACGAGTTTAACGGCTCCGTTGGCCGCTCTGAGGTCTCGTAAGGAAACCAAAGAGGAAAGCTGATCTGAGCTAAGTGATCTAACTAAACTAAAAACTACTAACTATTATATATACAAAAGACTAATAACTCAAATCAACTATCTAATTACTAATTTAATTACAATTTATTCACAAATGTGCATTATCTACAATCTACAGATTTGAATAAAACCTGCGAAACTGATGTGCTTGCTGTCCTAAAACTGCGAAGGATAACTCTTTTTAATTTTGTGATTTATGAATAAGAAAGTAAGTTAACTGAAATTAGGCGATCTAATTTATTAATTAACTCAATTACTAGCTAATATACTAAGCAAATAATTGACAAACAAACCTAGAAATGCTCCAAATCTGCCCTGCATATGATGACTCCTTAAGCTGGTTGGAGGAAGAAATTCACACCATTTAGCCCTCAAGCTTCTCGCAAAGGATCAGATGTACTGCTTCTTGAAGTATGTTACAGGACAAACAAGAAAGAAATCATAACAGTTTTATGATGATAAATTTCTGCAAAAGGAAAACCTATTGTGCAGCAAACTTATATAACAATTCAATTAATGAATAAGACAAAGCTATAATTCATAAAATGAATCAACAACTGCTATGTTCTTTATCTCCTTGGAAGCAACAAGACATGTATAACAATAA
>ML783627.1:550888-580297 GCA_009831015.1 Picea engelmannii | reverse complement strand
TTCCCTGTGCCTTCCTGTCTTGATGGTCCACATAAATCCATATGAACTAGTTGGAGTGGTTTCTCTGTTGAAGTAAAGCTCTTGGACTTAAACTGTGTCCTGGTTAGCTTTCCTACTTGGCAGGGTTTACACATTGAATCTTGCGTCTTTGATATTCTCGGAAGATCTTTTACTGCCTCGAGATTTTTGAGTTTGATTAAGTGGTCAAAGTTTAGATGTTCAAGTCTCCTATGCCATAACCAACTTTCATCATGTTTTCTTAGATGACACTCTTCTCTATTTTCTTTCAGCACATATACATTATTTTATGTCCTTATGCCTTTGGCCACCACTTGTCCTGAGTTTACAGACTTTATCTTGCAGTCCTTGGATGTGAACACCACTTCACATCCTCTGTCACACATTTGACTTGCACTGAGAATATTATGTAGCATATTATGTTTCCGCCCATCTACAAGTAGAACATCTTGGGCTTTTCCTTTTTCATTATTTAACCTCACCATCCCTTTGCCCTTTATTTTACCTGGAGCATCATTTCCAAAGGTTACATTCCCTAATTTTCTTTCACTTAGAGATAGAAACTTACCTTTGTCTCCCATCATATGTTTGGAGCATCCACTGTCTATATACCAAGGGTTCATTTTTCTTTGAGCTGACAACACTAATCCACACTTGTCACTTTCTTTCTTCTTCCACACCTTGACATTTTTAGCAGGGGAATTCAAATCTGGTTCATAGTTCCTTAATCGACAGTCAACGAATTTATGTCCATAGTTATGAAAGATGTAGCATTCAATCTCATTTTTTAATACATCAAAATTATTATTGCAGCGTTATCTACTTATTGACTGTTGATTATTTCTTGACCTCCTTAGTTGCATGTCTCTAAAATTAATTTGGCAATTTGCAATCTGTGAAGGTTTGTTACTTGGCTGTATCATTCTTTGTTGTGGCAAGTATTTATTCCTTTGAAATCTTAATTGCTCATGTCTAAGTCTTAAGAAACAATTTGCAGCTTTGTGACCAAATTTAGAACAGTAGAAACAGTAGCCATAGAAAAATTCTTTGTTCCTAGAAAATGGTTGTCTTCTTTGATAAAATCGATTTTTTCCATGCTGATGACGTCTTTCAGCAGGGAGCGCACTATTTCTTTGTTCTACATATTCAATTCCGGCACCTTTTTCTTTACTCGTCCTGGGCGACTGGTTGTCTTCCTTTGTTTCTACAGGTTTGTTGTTGTCATTGGTTGTAGATTTGACAAACTTGGTGGGTTCTTCGTTTCTTGGCTTACCACTACTTGATCCCTCTTCATAACCTAAACCAGTTTTCATCTTTGGATTATTTTGCTGATTCAGAATGGTGGCTAATCCTTCTGAGGCTTTGATACTTAACATATTCTGATTATACAAGGCTTGAAACTTCTCCATCTCTTTTCTAGTTTTCAGTACTTGTTCTAAGGCTTCACATCTTTCCTTCTTTTCTGATAACTGTCGTTTCAGAATGTCTTCGATTTTCTTTGCCTCTTCTAATTCCACTTTTAGTAGGACAAGATATTCATCAGGTTCTTTACTGTCTTTCTCGAATTGTATCAACAATTGTCTTTGCTTTCTGTTCTTAATTCTTAGTCTGTCAATCTCTTCCAGTGCACTGATCAATTCTCCTTCCATATCAACCATAGCTTCTTCTTCATTAGCCTCACTTCCTGTTCTTTTATTATCATAATCCTCTTTGGCCATAAGTATGAAGTCATTTAGTTTATCTTCAATGGAGGAGTCATTATCTTCATCATCTGAAGGATCATCATCATTGTTTACACAAATAATTTTCTTCTTAAAATTATTCTCTTTAAAGAAATTTCCGTGTTTGTGCTTCTCCTCATCATCACATGTCTGATCCTTTCCTTTGTGAGGACATTTATTTGAAAAATGACCTATCTTACCACAGTTGAAACATTTGAAAGGCAGTTTACCTTTGTATTTGCCTGATCCCTTCTTCAGTCTCTTCACAAATTTTTCTTCAATTTCATCAGGCTTAGAATCCTCATTCTTGTTTGCTTTTAATGATGCTTCTCTGGAGGTGGGTTTATCTTTAACTATTCTCATTTCATATGCAGTCAATGCTCCTAGAAGTTGATCAAACTCTAAGGTTTTTAGATCATTAAGTTCTTATATAGAAAAAACCTTCGGGTTGAACCTATCTGGTAGAGATCTCAAAATTTTCTGAACTAAAGAAGGTTCCTCAATTTTTTCACCAGGTGCTTTCATTGCATTTACCAGTTCTTCAACTCTCAGAAAGTATTTTCCAATAGTTTCATCTTCTTTCATCTTCAGCTATTCAAACTGTACTCTGTAGATTTGAAGCTTGGCGTCCTTTACCTTCTCATTACCTTCATAACTGCTAATGAGTTTGTCCCACATTTCTTTGGCAGTTCCTAGGTGCATAAATTTTACGAATTCTACTTCTCCAAGCCCACTCAAGATAACATTTATAGCCTTAGCATTGAAGCTAAATTCTAGCTTGTCATCGTTATTAGCTAGTACAACTGGCTTTACATAACCAATATCTACCACATCCCAGACATCTGCACCTAAAGCCATTATGTAAGTTCTCATTCTAACTTTCTAGAAGGAAAAGTTTGTTCCATTGAATAGAGGGGCCTTATTGGTTGAATTTCCTTCATGGTTTGACATGTTTAAGCTCTAGGATCTACCCTTAGATAAAAGGGGTCAACTTTGATACCAATTGTTGGACAACTGAGAGGGGGGGGTGAATCCATTGTTACCATGCTTAAACAATAATGCTTATTTTAAATTCTTTGCAGAGCACTTAATGACAATCACAATAATGTAGGGAAGTAAGAAATAGAACAATCAACATCATTTTCACATATGAAATATACAGAGACAGATATTTCCTGAGGAAAACCATAAAGGGTAAAAACCTCTTCTTCTTTATATGATAAGTAATCTTTACATTCTGTACATTATCATACATATGATCTCCAACTCATTGTGAGGCTACAACCTCTGTATTGTAAGCTGCAACTTGTTGAGAGCTCCAACTCTCTGTTTTCTCTAGCACCTACTAGAAGGAAGCACCAACTCCCTGGTTTCTCTACTACCCACTAGAAGGACGCACCAACTCCCTAAGTGTTCCAGCACCAACTGGATGGAAGCACCAACTTTCAGTCACACAGGCACCAACCTGTATAACAGAGAACAACAGTTCTCCCTTGCAACACTCTGCCACCCTGGGTTCTATGGCTGCAACCAGATGGAAGCTACAACTCCATGTGTTCAAGTACCCACTTAAACCTCTGAGGATAACAATCCTCCCTAGCACCTCCCTACCACCCTGAAATATAAATTTTTTCTAATGAAACTTATCACAGTGATACAATATTGATCATTGTCTTACCAGACTTATCACTGTTCTGCTACACTGCACTACTCTGTCTGCATCAGTGTCTTCTGCACACTCCTTGCGCTTTCTATTCTTTTGACTTTTATGCTCTCTGCGCCATGTCCCTTCAATGCACCATTCCCCTTCTATACATTTCTGCTATTGCCCCTGCCTCCTTCTTCATTTAGCATTCTTATAGTCTCTGTGCACCTTGTGCATGCAATTTGCTTCTTGCTCTTGCATCCTCTCCACGCCTAGTCACCTCCACATCGGGGTGTTTTTGCCACTTCACTCTTCCACAACTATCCCATCTCTTGTGTGCCACGTTGTCTCTCTTTGTTTCGCATCTCCTGCTCATTGTCAGTGCTCTGCATGATCATCATGGTAACTCTTCATCTTTTCTGGCAGTTTCACCCACGCATCCATCATCACTGAGTGTTATCTCAAGATTCCTAAGCTTCTCTGGAAGTTGAGACTCTTCATCTTCTGTGTCATAGATGAGCTCATCCTTTGGAAGAAACCATCCTTTGTTTCTAGCAGTTACACTGTGAAGTGCAACAGTAGCCCTCTGACCTTATTCAAATTTATCTGCACCGTTGAATTGACTTCATTGAATCTTGCGTTCATTTCTCCATTTCGCACTTCGGCATTTCAACAATCCTGTTGTGTGGCATCTTGACTCTCCAAGTCATGATATCCGAAACTCCGAAAAAGGAGCTTGCCACTTCAATCTTTTCTCTACAGCTCTTCGACCATGTGACTACGAGAGGTGACTGAGCGCTTATCCATTTAGTGCTTTCGCGATTTCACTTTTCGACACTTCAATGTTCCCATGGCGATGAGTTATTGATTCTCCATGTCCCGGTATCCGAAGCTCCAAAATGGAGCTTGGTTTCACTAGCTCCTATCATTTCGACATTTCACATTTCATCTTTTCGTGATTATTGCGATGAAGAGTCTCTTCACTTGACTCTTCCAACTCCCAGTATCCGAAGCTCCGAAATGGAGTCGGATCAACGGTCCACACTCTATATGATTCGACAGTCCAAATCTCTTTGTGATTTTGCACATCGCGATTTCGTCATTCTTGACGTGAGAGTTCTTGACAAATCCACCTCCCAGTCTGCGAAACTCTAAAATGGAGTCAGCTCAACTTTTCATCTTTTTGCATTTCGCAACTTCGGGATTCCTGTCATGAGAGTCCTTGACATCTCCAACTCCTGGTATCCGAACCTTTGGTATGGAGTCTTTGACATTTCGCGACTTCAGGTTTCATGACTTCAGGACTCTTGTAGTAAGAGTTCTTGACATCCCCAACTCTCGGTATCCGAAACTGTCTCCTGCTTTTTGGATTTCAGCGTTTCGCATTTCGCGATTTCGGGACTCCTGTGGTGAATTGTTTTGACACTTCAACTTCTGGTATCCGAAATTGTCCTCCTTCTTCCGGGATTTCGACATTTCGCATTTCAGGATTTCGGGATTCCTGATGATGAAGAGTCTTGACTCTTCCAACTCCCAGTATCCGAAACTCCGAAATGGAGTTATTTCTCAGATTGCGAAACTCTTTGTTTATGTGCCTATTTCGGGATTTCGGCATTTCACATTTTTCCGTTTCGGCATTTCGACACTCCTGTGGTGAAGTGTTTCGACACTTCAACTCCTGGTATCTGGGACTCCGAAATGGAATTTATGCTTCTGATCTTTCCATGCAATTATTCCTGCGCTGGTGGTTTTCCTTGCCTGCCTGTTTTCCATCAAATAAACAAGCACACTCTTGCACTCTTCGTGCACCTCTACACTATCTCTTTTGAGCTTACATTGTCCCTATTTTTCCATCGCTGCATACTCTGATCTTTCCATCAATGACAAGCATACCTTCCTGTAAAAATGCCAACATAAATTGCCTTCATTCACTCATTCTCATCATTATTAAGCAAAGACTATACACAGTTAAGAGAAGAGAATCATTTATATGTGTTAAGTATTGTGTATTGTTTCTTTTTTATTCATAAAAAAATACTAAGCATATTTCTTCTCTTACCTTCACCAATTGGCTCTTAAATTAGATCATTGCTCAATAATTGAAACCATTTGTATTCTTGATTGATTATAAATATAGTTCACTTCCATTCCATATGCATTCACTATCAATAAAACACTTAACTTCTGACAATCATTGTGTCCAACCGGATTTGATTTTAGATAAGATCGATTGTAGAGTTAATTCATCCCACTTCATTATTTTCTTGTGTAGATTTATATTCATTTCTCCATTTTTGTTTGGTTTTTCACTGTTTTGCTTTTGCTTTGACTTAATTCTTTCATAGTTCAAATCTCATTCTATTTCCCGCACTTGGTTTTATTTCCCATACCTTTGGATTCCTTGCACTTTAATTTCCCATAGCTTCAATCACCAAAAGAAGATTAAAGGCCTAACTCGTGAGACATGACTTTCCTGTAATGGGTTTCAACATAAGGTGCTAGTTTCCTTCCTGTCAATTGAATTCATTTTCTGGTTTCTTATTTCATTTATTGCATTGAAGTGTGTTTGTTGGCCTTAGATTAGGTTAGACTAGGCTCCAATCCTGCATTTCATGTGCCTGCACCTTGAAGCTTACGAGCCCCGGTTGATAATTTAATGTTGGTAAATTAATGCATATATTTTAGCCCAACATTTTTGGCGCCATTGCCGGGGAAGGTGCTAAAGGGATTAGAGCATAGGTATGTTTCTTTTAAATTACACATCTTGGGGGAGGAGAAACAATAAGACGAGAGGTAAGAACCTGCGCGACCACTATTGTGAGTTTCCCCAAAACCTTGACTGTTACTTTTTTGCAAGTGTGTTTACTTTCCTGCAAGTGTGTTTATTTTCCTTGAAGTGTGATTTCCTTTTTTTTCAAGTTTGATTTCTTTCCTGCAATTGAGTTTCTTTTGATGCAAGTGTGGTGTGTTTTTCAATTATGCAATTAGGTTAATTTCATTCATTCTAAATTTCATTTTTTCTTCTAATTATTCTTTTTCGGTGTTGTAAGAACCCTTATACACTAATCCATGTGAAATACAAGGATTAGAAACCAACAAAGCAATATTCAAGGATTCTCGAGAGTTCGTTTAGAAAAGGAGGAAATGTTACTCCAAAAACTTTTTCAAATCCTAGTGTTAGGGTCCTAACCCGCACATAGGTAGATCAATATATTTGGATGTAATAAAGGTCAATATTAATAAGGCCTTTCAATAAAATAGAATAAGGCATATGTAAGAAGACCTAATAGAAGCTTCTGCTTCTAGAAGGATCTTCCTCTAGATGCTTCTCTTGATAGACATATTTAGTATAAATAAGGGTCGAGGGTATGAAAACCCTATCTTGGAGATTATTGTAACAGAGCGTTGCTCGACTGGAGGTTTCCCTTATCACTATCATCCATATCATTTTTCGACAAAAAATTTTGACCCCACCTGCCCCTTTTCAGTTCACCCATCTTCATGGCCCATACCTGTAACCAAGACCCGGAGTCTCACTTCAACACCTTGCAATCTAGTTTCCTCGAGACCCAAAAAGAAGTGAAACAACTCAGTGCTACTGTTTCCTCCCTCAATACATCCATCAATACAACCATAAATGCATCTGTGCAGTCCTCAATGGAGGAAGTCAAACAAGAACTGACCACCCAGCTTGAATCTGTCTTTGCATCACTCTGCACCAAACTAAAGATCCCTACCAATGACCCTTTTCCCTACGCACCTCCAAAGACTGGAGCTGAACATTCCTCCCATTCCCATACCTTTCAACCCCATCACTTTCAACGTGACATATGCCTTCCGCAGGTGGATGTAACCAAATTTGATGGCTCGGACCCCACTGGTTGGGTCACCCAAATGGAACATTATTTCTCTTTATACAAAATTACAGATGACTTGGCCAAACTTCGGTATGGTGTTCTCCATCTAGATCAAGAACACTGGCAATGGTGGCAATGGAGAAAAACTTCCCGTCAAGGGTATATTTCTTGGACCCAATTTGTGACTGAGCTTTATGAATGCTTTAACACTGACACCAACCATTTGGGCCGTTTGACAAAATTAAAACAATCTGGAACAGTCGAAGACTTCATAGTTGCATTTGAGTGCCTGGCTTTTCGAACAGAGGGCATGACTGATGCTTTATTTCGAGAGTGTTTTATTAGTGGCCTCAAGGAAGAGATTCGGGGCCATGTCCTCATGGCTCAACCTTCGAGTTGGGTGGAGGCTACTAAAAAAGCTAAAGAAGCACAACAAGTTGTATCCTCTCAAACCCGTAAACCTTCCTCTATCCCTCGCCCTAAACCCCTAAATCCCACTACTCCCTCCGCCCCATTAAAGATCCAAAAATTGACCAGGGCTGAAATGGATGAATGCCAACTCAAAGGCCTTTGTTATAATTGTGATGACAAATATTTCCCAGGCCAAAAATGTAAGGAACAAAATCTTTTTATGGCCATCTCTGAGGATATTTCGAAAGAGGATGTTGAAACTCCCCTTGTGCCTGATTCACCTGAAATCATTGACCTAACCCCTCCCTCCAACCCTCCCGAAGTAGAATCGATCATTTCCCTCAATGCTCTCACTAGCTTCTCCGCCCCGCAAACCCTCAAGTTAATTGGTTACATCAATCATCGGAAGGTCATCATTATGGTTGATAGTGGAAGCACCCATAATTTTATTCATTGCCACATTGCCTAAGAAACCCATTGCTACATCCATGCTGTCAACAATTTCCAAATTATGATTGCCAATGGTGGTTCCATGAAATGTGGAGGGCACTGTGAAAATGTGTGTCTCCAAATCGGTGATTACCACCTTGAATCCCATATGTTTGTTATCGACATGGGCGGTTGTGACATTGTGTTGGGTGCAGACTGGCTAAGGACCTTGGGTCCCATTCTCATGGATTTTAAGGACTTAACCATGCAATTCGACCAGGAAGGCCACCAATATAAATTCCAAGGCATCACTGTTGGTTCACCTAAGGTCATTAGTTCCCATTGCATGGAAAAGCTGCTCAAAAAACGTCATTTTGGTGTCATTTCCCAACTCCATGCCATACAAGCAACATAGACACCCTCGGTGCTGCAAGACCTCCAAGCCCTCCTTTCTAAACATCAAATGGTATTTTCCACTCCCTAATGACTCCCTCCTTCCCGCGCTGTTCATGATCATTCCATTCCCCTTGTACCAGGAAGCCTTCCTCCCAATATCCGTTCGTATTGCTACCCCTTTTCACAAAAAAATGAAATTGAGAAAATGGTCCAAGAACTCCTTACTGCAGGCATTATCTGTCCTAGTACGAGCCCTTACTCTTCTCTGGTAGTCATGGTCCTGAAGAAAGAAGGTTCTTGGAGAATGTGTCCTGACTTTCGTGCCCTCAACAAACTGACCATTAAAGATAAATTTCCCATTCCTATCATTGATGACCTCCTGGATGAATTGAGTGGAGCCCAATTCTTTACTAAACTTGATCTTCGCTCGGGCTATCACCAGATACGTATGAAAGAGGTAGACATCCCCAAGATGACCTTTTGAACTCATAAGGGCCACTATGAGTTTTTGGTCATGCCCTTTGGCCTGTGTAATGCCCCCTCCACCTTCCAAAGCCTCATGAATCATGTCTTCCGTTCTTTTCTCCAGCATTTTGTCTTAGTTTTATTTGATGATATCCTCATCTATAGCAAAACCTAGACATACCATCTTACTCATGTGGATGAAGTTCTCCATCTACTCTCTCAGCACCAACTTTTCCTGAAACAGTCTAAATGTGCTTTTGGTGCCTCAGAAGTAGAATACTTGGGTCATGTGGTGGGAAAGGATCACGTCAGGGTGGACCCAAAAAATATTGAAGCTATGCAAGACTGGCCGCACCCAAAGACTCTCAAAATCTTGCGTGGATTTCTGGGCTTAATAGGGTATTATCGCAATTTTGTTAAGAACTACGAAAAGATTGCAACACCTCTCACTACTCTCCTCAAAAAGAACTCTTTCACTTAGACTCCAGCCACTGCTCAAGCTTTTCAAACCTTGAAGACAACCATGTGCACCACTCCAGTTCTAGCCCTTCCCGATTTCACAAAGACCTTTGTGTTGGAATCTGATGCCTCAGGGAAAGGAATCGACACTATCCTTATGCAAGAGGGTCGACCTTTGGCCTTCACCAACAAGCAACTGTCTGAAAGGAATCTGGGAAAACCCATTTATGAAAAGGAAATGTTGGCTATTCTACATGTCGTTGATCTATGGCACCCTTATCTCTTGGGGAAACGCTTCCAAATTAAGACTGACCATCAAAGCCTCAAGTACTTTCTGGAACAACGCATTTCCTCCCAGGAGCAACAAAAATGGGTGACTAAGCTCTTTGGATATGATTATGAGATCATTTACAAGAAGGGAAAATACAATGTAGTGGTGGATGCATTGTCCCGAAAATATGAAGAAGAAAGATCCATTTTTTCTCTTTCCTTCATTGTACCCGATTGGCTCCAAGCTGTGCGCCAGGAATGGCTTCACGATCCCAAAAGTTTGCATCTGATCCAACAATCCCAGGGTACTCCTAGCTCTAGGACGAGCTTCGATACAAAGGTCGTTTGTATTTAAGTAAAAAATCAAAGATTAAATCCATGATACTTTTTGAGCTTCATGCTACACCCACAACGGGGCACTCAGGGTTCACCAAAACATATGACAGGGTCAAATGTTCTTTTTTCTGGGATGGTATGAAACAGGACATCCATAATTTTGTCACTGAATGTGAGGTGTGTCAATGCAACAAGGGAGAAACAATCAAATCTCCGGGCACACTACAACCGCTTTCGATTCCCCCTGCCATTTGGAAGGATATCTCTATAGACTTTATTACCGGATTACCCAAATCGGGGAATAAATTAGTCATAATGGTGGTTGTGGATCGCCTTTCCAAGTATGCTCATTTCTGTGCTCTTCATCACCCATTTACTACATCCATGGTGGCTCAAATTTTCATGGACCAGGTCTTCAAGCTTCATGGCATGCCACACTCTATTGTTTCTGATCAAGACCCAACTTTCACAAGCAATTTTTGGCAAGAACTGTTTAAGCTACAAGGCACCCAATTGCATCTTAGCTCAACTTATCATCCCCAGATGAATAGTCAGATGGAAGTTGTCAACAAGTGTTTGGAAACATATCTAAGGTGTTTTGCCTCTGAAAAACAACACCAGTGGGCTCAATGGTTACCCCTAGCCGAATGGTGGTACAACAATTCCTACCATACAACCACATAAGCCACCTTCAGTTCTCTCATACTTACCGGGTACCTTGAAGGTTCAGGCAGTTGAACAAACACTTACAGTCTGAGAGGATATTCTTTGTACCCTTAAAGAGAACTTGGTCATGGCACATAATCACATGAAGCAACAAGCAGATCAAGGTTGCTCTGAACGTCAATTTGCAGAAGGGGATCAGGTGTTTCTGCGACTGCAACCATATAAGCAAACTTCCCTCAAGGACAAGCATTGTCAGAAGCTAGCACCCACATTTTATGGTCCTTATACAGTTCTCAAGCGAGTGGGACAAGTCACATATCAGTTAGCTCTGCCCAGTTAGTCGAAGCTACATCCTGTTTTTCATGTTTCATGCTTAAAGAAGGTGATTGGAACCAGGTGCCAAATTCAAACCAACCTTCCAGAGTTAATTGAAGAAGGATCCATTTGGCTACAACTAGAAGCAGTTTTTGACTAGCATGAGCATCGCTTGCATCGAAGAACCATCAAGGAAGTGCTAGTCCAGTGGAAAGATACGACTCCAGCTGATGCCACTTGGGAACTAGCTACCATTCTGCAGCAATTTCCACATCTCAAGCCTTGAGGACAAGGCTGTTTTTAAGGGGGCGGAAATGTTAGGGTCCTAACCCACACATAGGTAGATCAATATATTCAGATGTAATAAAGGTCAATATTAATAAGGCCTTTCAATAAAATAGAATAAGGTGGATGTAAGAAGACCAATAGAAGCTTTGACTTCTAGAAGGATCTTCCTCTAGATGCTTCTCTTGATAGACATATTTAGTATAAATAGGGGTCGAGGGTATGAAAACCCTAGCTTGGAGATTATTGTAACAGAGTGCTGCTCGACTGGAGGTTGCCCCCTTGAAGAGGCCTGTGAACATTTCTTTCTGAATCAAAGTGCTATTACAATTGTTGTTCTTATATTATTTCTGTGTCATTGTGGAGATTATGTTGGTTATATTACTGTTATTCTTCCATTTCTAGCATTTTATTTCTGTTCTGTGTATTTATTATATCTGGTATCTTGCACCTAGCAGTAGCTGGGATCTCTACATCTCAGGAAGAGCAAATCTTGACAGCAGTCAAGAACATACATGAACTCCAGGAAGTGATAGACAACCAAAAATTCCATGAGCCACATCTAGAATCTCCCCCTAATCATACTTGCCAATTTATTGAGGATATTGGATAACCATGGACTACATCCGATGAAGAACAGACAATAGAACTTGAGACCAAATAATTTCCACCATGCCCATTGTCGGATCCTTCATGCATTCAAGAAGTTGATCAAGAATATCTATATGAAATTGGAGAGGAGGATATACATGGTGGTCCAAATGAAGAAGTGAACCAAGGATATCATGAATATATTGAATGTTGCTTCCAGACGACCATCAGATTGAAACAACGCCACTCTTTTCTTCAACAACTCTTCGCATCATATCATTCAAAACAATCGATTCCTCATTTTATGGTATTTATTAAAGTATATTGTTCAAACCTGAATGTGAATATATTTGTAATCTTGTTATGCACATGGTTGCATTGGAAATATGCATATACTTGAAAAGGGTTCATTTTTATGTAAGGTAAGATAGAGAATAGGTGAATAAATGTTTCATATAGTTTGGTGTGACATCATTTTTAATATGTTTTCAGCTGATATATATTTTTCAAAGTTTTATAAATAAATGAGGCTATGACGATTTGTTGGAGTTTTGCAGGTATCCTCTTTTTGGTTGGATTGGGAGAACATCTTCATGATTTATTCAGGGAAGTAATTCCATTTCTTTTGGTTCTGTTGTTTCATTAAAAGTATCCTTTATTCTAATCCTTTATTACCTAAAACAATTTTGGAACAATTGAATCTCTTTTTCTACTACTTCCTTAAAATTTGTTTTTCTTTTAAGATCATTCTCTAACCTTTATTAGTTTTGCTCTACTATTTTTCTGAATTGTTTTATAGTTTAGGAAATTATTAATAATGAAAAACTAAAAATAAAGGAGTTAAATTATCAAACCCAGGACCTCTTGACATAACCAATCATTTCTAGTTCTTTTAGATATTTCTTTTCCCTTCTTTATAACATAATTTCAAATCATTTATTATAGCAGTAACTCATAGCCCTGTCTTTGATTATACCATGGGATTACATAAAGTCAAAAGTCCATATTATGAGACCCATAGGAAGCTAGTACAACTTGATATTATCTCAAATTTGGTTAATAGAGCATCTTTATTAAATAGTAGCAGGAGAGTGCATGATGTTTCTACCCATGGGAACACCACTATAATTCTATGTGAATAAGATGACCTTAGGGACTAGAGGTACTTTAGGTTATTCTATAATGGCCTCATCTACCGCACATTATTTAAATTTAACCATGATATGTCTTTGGACTAATCTAAATACATAAGTCTATTTTTCATATGAACAATCTTTTATGGGTAATCTGTAGAATATCTTCTAACATAATACCATCCCATCTCGTAAAAAGGTTTTCAGAGATGCTCCTCCATTCACCCATGCAAAATAAACCTATGAAATTTTATCTTAAGGGTGAAGTTTGGGACAAGAGCCTAGCCTCTGATGGAAAATGGGTGTAAGAGGCTAACCCATTGGGATATTGAACAAGTCTGTTGGTAGCAGGTACCGGCCTATGGTATGACTAGGAAAAATCATCAGGGTACTAAACAAACTCATGGTCAATGGGGCATTTTGTCTAGGGAGGATATTTCTTAGATGTCAAAATTACCCCATTGGAGTACTGAACATGCTTGCTGGCAATGGGTTCTGATTTTGATATGCCTAATCTATATTTGTTTGTATGAACAATATATTTGTGTAAATCATTAAGAAGGCATGCATGGTTGAACTAAAGGCTAAATAAAATCCATTTATTCTCCATTTGAGAATAACCCTAAGTTGACCTTAACCTATCATCCAATTCATACTATATCTAAGATGTACTATCTTAAGAGTGGGACAATGGTCTTAGAAGCTTAATATACTCAACTGTGAAATTTATCTTTATTACTTGAATGTTTGTAAATCTTTTCAGAGTGAAAAGGTTAACTGGTTTCCTATGGGGTTTTCACTTGTTGAGACTACTAATACTCTTTTATTTTCCCTCCTAAAGGAGAAGAACAAAATCCCTACTCTAATTTATACAGGGCTCTCTGAACACAAGTGATGCTAATCATTTGATGAATTTTGTTTAATAAAGGAAATATAAATATTTTCTATAGAACATAAAAGATGATTATACATTTTTTTGTGGGTTATGCTTGAATTATCTCAGCCAATCATATAGGGGGAGTATTCATAAGCGATCTTCAAAAATTGTTCAAATACAAATTGCCAAAATGTAATAATGGATGTACTTCATGTTATGATCAATTTATTATACGATCTTATGATTTTCTCTCTGTGTGGTTAGGCTTAACAATCATGGACTTTGTGCCCACAATTCATTAGCATCTCTCGGATTTCTGTTCTTAGAAACTCTCGGATTGGTATCAACCAAAGTTGGCAACAACTATTTTCTTATAGCCACATGCCACTCAGTCTTAAGTAGTTTGCATGAAGACATGCAAACTCTTGGGTTTGAGGGAGATCTCTAGATCCATTCTATATCTTCAGAGTCTCTCTTCAGCATCTCCAGCATCTCCAACATCTTTAGTTCATCTCAGCCAGTTTTTTTTGGATCTAGCAGATCAACTTCTGTTCTCTTCAGTAGTTCTCAACCTTCCTCTGCCTCATCTTCAACTTTCAATGGTCCACATCATGTTTCCACATATCTTTCATCATGTTCTGCATAGTTTCCACTTCAGTGTGCATCAATTAACTTTAGGTAAAACGTGTATAAATCTCTTTAATTTTGTAACAACCCTAGTTAAATAGTTGCTTAAGGTTTATCGAGTATAGTTAATTAAATAATTAACTGTCCTAATGTGTATTAATTAAATAATGATTATTTATTAATAATATTAATTAATTAATTAATAATTTATTTATTGATTAATATATGTTGATTAATTAATTAACACATTTAATGTTGGGTAATGAATTAAAGACTTAATAACTTTCAATTCATTATTAGAAAACTTTACGTATGCAGGGATAAAGCATTGAATGGAGGGATAAGGTATTGAATGGAGGAATAAGGTATTAAATGGAGGGATAAGGTGGGTGGCATTAAAGGAAGGTAGGAGGCGGTGAATGGAGGGAGGATATGAGGGGGAAAAGGCTCAGGAGAAGGACTTTTGGAATTTTGGGGGTAAGGGAGCATTTGGAGAGCAGGGACTGTATTTTCTGTTTGGGGTATTTTTCTGGTCTGGAGTTTGGGTGGAATGTTGCAGGGGTGCATCGGTTGCTGGGAGTTTTGGGCTCGGGGGCCAGGAATCCTCACAGAATCCTGGAGCTAGGGAGCCAGATAGGCTCTGTTCCTAGCTGGCAGGGAGAAAGGATTCAATTTTGGGCAGAGTTTGGGCAGAGCAGCAGCGAGGACAGACGGAGATTGGAGAAATAACATCAAACAGATGTCTGTATTTTCATGATTACGCTGTGTTAGGTGGTTATCATTAAGTTGTTGAATATGCTCTGTTATATGGTTGTTATGTAATTTATTTTCATGCTGTTAATGAATTTAATTTTTGTTGAATAAATTATGGTTATATACTGAATAAATTATGGATATATGCTGAAGATTAAATTGTACAGGATAATTTTCTCTATTCTCTATTTTAACTTTTGTTTTATAAGGCTCTATTGGAAGAGACCCTACACATGGTATCAGAGCATTAGTTTGAAATCTGGGACCAAAGGCCCACCTACCCACCCATCCTCTTGAGTCTGGACATAAAGCTATTCTGAACAATGCATGTCTTCTTATCTCTTCAATTTATCTGCAGAATAAGAATAAATGTCATCTTCTATTTACAAAACCTATATTTTCAATAGTTTTTGTAACCCATTGCATGGAAGAGACACCTAATGCAAAGTGTAAGATTCCTGTACAAATACAACAAGAACAATTCAACAGTATTCTTCAACCTTATTCATCCTCTTATTCCTAAGCTTACATGATTGATTGATACAATTTTTCACCTATACAACACAATTCCGTGGACAAAAGCACAAGGTTACATATCTGTTATTTTCAAAAACTTAAGAAACCCTTAATAACAAACCTCTTGAATGATGTTTTTGGCACCAAATATCACCCCACCTACTGAAAAGTGTTTCAATACCACCTACTGAAAACTATGTTAGTGTACCATCTGCAACTTCCAGTCAGACACCATACAGTTGCAGATTGTGGAGGAGAGGTGCCATAAGAAACACCCTGAAGTACTCAACCGAACTGTCTAGTAGATGAAAAAATTGCCAAATTCACTAAAAGTGATAAAAAAAAAACTCCAAAAATCTTAAGGTTGAAAAACAGAACTACATCTATAAATCTGCAATACTTAGTCAATAAATGAAAAGCCATGCATATATAGCAGTCGACGAGAATATAACCCCTGACCTGCTATATATAGGACAACAACTTAATCATTTTGCCAAAGCCGCAGACTAAGAACTGAGAAAAGTCACATGGAGGAGGATCCCAAGGGGCAATATTCTTTTTACATTATGTGTATGACTACAAACCACAAACCCCCTGGTATGACTATTCACCCATAAGCTTTCTGTAATGGATAGGCTCTCATACTCCCTGCCATTAAACAACAATTAAACCATATCTAGAAATCCAATAGGTTATCTATACACCTGCAATACTTAACCACTAAATGAAACTACTGCCACTGAATGAAAATACTTAGAATCAAACCCATTGTATGACTTTATGATTTCTGTCATGGATGGGCTCTCAAATTTTCTACTATCCAAGGTGTAAATCAGGCCATTCAGGTCTTAATTCTTTAGCCAGAAATTAATCCTGGGATGGTTTTTTTTTTTTTTTTTCAAAGAACATTGAGCAAACGAACGTGAAAGTTTTCAAAACTGATATCTTTATTGTATTTAGGTGTAACAGAGTGCATTAATGGAATCCATAAATAAAACTAAATCATTCCCATATTCAACAAAAGAAAAACATGCGGATGTAGAGGACCCAAAACATATTTGGGACTGCTATTCAACAAAAAAAATGCATAGGAAAGAAAGGTATAGAACAATGCATTTTATAGAAGTTGAGAACTTACTCAGTGGGGAAAAGCGCCAGAAAGATCAGAAATAGACAGAGACCAACAAGTCTCAAAGTACCACGAAACACAATCTAATATGTGTTTGGATGCCAGGAATGAGCATTGGTATTGGGGTTGCAATATATGTGGGTGAGACCGTCACCATTCAATCATTACGATTAGGAACTAAACCGATCCCATATTCAATAGAAGAAATACTTGCACATGTAGACCACCCAAAATCTATTTGGGACTGCAATTCAACAAAAATGCATACAAAATAAATGGATAGAACTGTACATTTCAGAGAAGTCGAGAACTTACTAAGAGGGGCAAGCACTAGTCAAAGCTACAACACAGTCACCAAACCCCAAATATGTCACAAGGAAGCATTCACCTAAACAACAACACACAGTCCTAACAATAACACACAGTCCACAAGCTAAGCACCCGAGAGGTATACCAAGTCGCATGCCAACACAATACAAAAGTTTACTATGCGCTCACAGTTCTGTAAGGTAAAGTTTACTATGCGCTCACAGTTCTTCCAAATATACAACCTAGACACACTGTATGTCAAAGTATTGATAAAAACCCCAAGTGTGAGCCATGAGGAGCGAGCCCATGAAAGGCATGCTGAGGCATGCTTTGCAAAGTATTGTTATTTGCTGAAGGCACCAGGCACAACGTAACAACACACAGGCCTAGCCCGAAAACTTTTAAAAATGGGTGCAGGCTCATGGGTTTTGAACCCGCGACCTGTAGCCACACAAATCACCATAACACATAAAGCGCACAACCCATAAAACATAAAATTCAAAGGATAATCTACAGGAAATAAGAACAGTATGCCGAGCACCCATATCTTGTGACTTCTGCACTAACAAAAAAAAAAGAAGCCAAGGCCATGGAAACTCGTACCAAGCACCAAGCCACCAGGAAGAAGCCACATAAGAGCAGAGGGAACACACCACTGTATACGATGTGCCCTCTAGACCTTGAAACCATGGACATAGGTTCGACCGAGTAGGGAGATGGCCATGGCCGCCGACCTCATCCTTCACCCTGAGCGTTTAGAAAAAAAAATGAAAAGTAAAGGGGAGAGGGGGTAGGGTTTGAAGAGATAAAAAGGAGGAGATTAAGGTTAAGGGATGAGTGCCGGGGGGAGGGGGCACATGGGCTTCATGCGAGGACCCACTGCCCGACCGTAGATATAATTTTTTTAATTATTATTATTTTTATTTTATTTTTATTTTTATGTTATTTATTTTATTTTGTTTTAATTACTTTGAATTATTAAAATTGTCTTATAATTACTTGTTTTAATTGTATTTTAAATTTTAGAATGATTAATTCAAATTTTAAAATATTTTTTTTTTTTATTTATTTAGAAAAAAAAATAATTTCAAATTTTAACTTTATTACAAGCATTAATAATATTGATTAATGGATTAAATGACTAGTGGTTAATTAATTAAATGATTAAAGGATTAATAAGAGTGATTAATTAATTAAATGACTAATTAATTAAAAAGTGTAATTAACATAACATATGATTCAAATAAAATTTATTTTGGATTAGATTAAATTTTGTTGGAGCAGACGGGTTTTGAACCGACGACCTATCCACCGAGTATAGATCTTTCACTAAAGACCGTACACCACTGCGTCATGATAGTAATGATAGGTTAAATGTGTTTATCACATGCAATAGAGTCAGTAGTTTCCTTAGATGAAAACACCAAGCTTAGAGGCTTTCGACCTTGACCTAGCCACTTCCCCTAAAGAGAGTAACGTCTGTTTACAGACAAGTAAAAAAAAAACTTACGCCTAACCCTATTTTCTAGTTTATGTTGTGCAAATGGGAAATGTCCTTGAAATCACCTTGACAAATTTGGTTGATGCAGATTGAATCATACAGGATGGTTAGGACTCGAGGAAATCAAGGTAGAGGGGTATCAACGCAGACACTGCCAACACCGCCAGCGCCGCCACCACCATCGCCTGAATTAGCTCTCATTCTTCACTCTTTGGAGGCCATAAATGAGACTTTAAATGGGAGTCAACCAGCAGGGATTGAAGTGGAGCCCCCATCATCTGGAATGGGTAATCCAAAAGCGTCGAGGGATTCAGGGGGAGGACCTCCACCCGAAGACATCACTAGAGAACTGCAGAAGATCAAACTTTCAGAGTTTGCTGGGGGTCGTGCCAGTGAATGTGCCGAGGCATGTTTGGAAGGCATGACAAGGTGTTTTTCCTTAAGAGACTATGCATCCACTTCAAAGGCGAAGATAGCGATTTTTTAGTTGAGAGACAGTGCCTTGAACTGGTGGGGCAACCTGGAAAGGCAACTGCATCTTACCCCGGACACTGTCTCTTGGGAAATTTTTGAGGAAAGGTTCCGAAGGAAATATCTACCAGCTTACTACGAGGAACAACAGGTGGGAGAATTTCATGTGCTAGTATAGGGAAACATGACCATAGAAGAATATGAGATTAGGTTTATGGAATTGGTCAAATATGTTTCATACATGGATAATGACCAACGATAGGCAGAACGCTTTGTCTATGGGTTAAACCCTAAGATAAGGGCTATGGTGTAGATGTGGAAACCATCTTCAGTAGTAGAAGCTGTGGAAAATGCGTGTTATGCAGAGGAACACATGAACTTAACCAGAGGTATGAGACCAACCCTTCCACATCATCCTGTATTCATGGGGAAGACCCCCAGGACATTTCCCAAGGGAGGGGGCTCAAGGCCACCTCCATATGTTAATAGAGTCACACCAAGGATAGTAGTTGTAGAGATTTCAATGGTAGAGAGTGTAGCATCTCGTTCATCACCAACGAGGTAGGTAGGTCCACGACCATCTCAGGGAGTAGCTAGTAGGGGCAGGGGTTCCAGGGGAAGGAACTCATTTCAAAGATAGTCACAGAACAATGCACAGGTTCAATCTTGTGTTACCTGTTGGGGATGTGGAGGACCCCATTACCAGCGTGACTGCCTAGAGTTACAATTAGGATTTGTGCATAGAGAGGGAAAGGCCCCGATGGGAAGAGAAAGTGGTAGCCACTAGATTTATGCAGCGGTTAATAATCGCTAGGCAGAACATCAATCCACGGTGGTGAAGTCATCAGGTATGCTAAATCATATCAATGTTAAGATTTTATTTGATTCTGGTGCTACAGATAGTTTCATTTCACCATCTGCATTAGAAAAGAGTGGGTTGGCAGCCTACGAGCACGATGACTTTAAACAAGTCGAGATGGCTTCGGGGGAAAAACAAGTGGTAGGACCTAGTGTTGATAATTGTATAGTAGACCTGGGAGTGTGTACTACTAGGTTGAAGGTATACATCACTTCTCTCGGGGCGTATGACCTAATCATTGGAATGGATTGGTTAGAAGCTCATCGAGCTTTGGTAGATTGTTTCGCAAAAAGGGTGCTCTGTGTTGACGACGAAGGAAGACCAGTAAAGATCCACGATGTACGGAGACGGGTGTCTATACGCTTTATCTCAACTATGAAGGTTAAGCGATGCATGAGGAAAGGGTGTCGACTATATGTAGTGGAAGCAGTGAATGAAAGGAAGGGACCCTCCTTGGATCAGTACCTGATATTGTCAGAATTTAAGGATGTTTTTCCAAATGAGTTACCAGGGTTACCTCTTGAGAGGGAGCTTGATTTTACTATTGAGATAAAACCTGGTGCAGAACCAATTTCCAAGACTCCATATTAGATGATAGCACCAAAACTTTATGAGTTGCAAATGCAGTTGAAAGAGTTACTGGAATTAGGGCTAATAAGGCCCAGTGTCTCACCTTGGGGTGCACCAGTAATTTTTGTAAAGAAGAAGGATGGTTCCTTATGATTGTGTATAGATTACAGGGACTTGAACCATGCTACAGTGAAAAATAGGTACCGAATGCCGCAAATAGATAACCTCTTTGATCAGATGAAAGGAGCATCAGTATTCTCAAATATTGATTTGCGATCAGGGTATCACCAGTTAAGGATTAAGGAAGGTGATATTCCTAAAACTGCCTTTTGAACTCGGTTTGGACATTACGAGTTTGTCGTAGTACCTTTCGGATTTACCAATGCACCAACAATATTCATGAGCCTCATGAACGGAGTATTCCGGAAGTACTTAGACCGTTTTGTACACGTGTTTCTAGATGACATCCTCATCTATTCCAAGAACGAAAGATAACATGAGGAACACTTACGAGTGGTGTTATCCTTCCTTAGAGAGAAAAAATTGTATGGGAAGTTGTCGAAGTGTTCCTTCTTCCAGAAAGAGATCCACTATTTAGGTCATATCATTTCCGGTGAAGGATTCTCTGTGGACCCAGAAAAGATAAAGGCCATTATGGAGTGGCCAGTGTCGAAAAATGCCCATGAGGTGAGAAGCTTCATGGGGCTAGTAGGTTATTATCGGAGATTTGTGGAAGGGTTCTCTAAGATAGCGAAACCCATCACCACCTTGCAGCACAAGGGGGTCATGTATGAATGGACAGAAGAATGCGATAGTGCATTCATAGAGATTAAGAGGTTACTAACTAGTGTGCCAATTCTACAAGTGCCAGATATGGAAAAGGACTTCACAGTCTACACAGATGCCTCAAATCAAGGGTTGGGGGCCATGCTAATGCAGGATGGAGGAGTGATAGCTTATGCGTCAAGGAAGTTGAAGAAACACAAAGAGCTTTATGCTACTCATGATTTAGAGTTGGCAGCTGTAATGCCAGCTCTGAAACTTTCGAGGCACTATCTTGTGGGGTGAAAATTTGAGCTCAAAACGGACCATCAAAGTTTAAAACATCTCTTCACTCAAAGGGATCTGAATTCCAGACAAAGGCAATGGAGGGAGTTTATGAGTGAGTACGATTTTGGTATTTCATACATCAAGGGAAAGGAAAATGTGGTCGCAAATGCCTTGAGTAGGAGACCACGTGGCTTCTCCTTGGTACCGTTAAAAAGTCAATCTGGAGGAACATGTGTTGACGCAACTCCAAGGAGACAGTTGGTATTTAAAGGTTACTTTAAACCTCCAGAGTGGGACTTGATTAGATCCAAAGTATGAAGGATATAGTCTGGAAGTAGATGGACTATTGCGATATTGAGGAAGGATGTACATCCTTGAAGATGGGGATATCCACGGACCAACAACTTTAACATCAAAGTTTTCAAGTTAGAAATAGATCTCACAATATTCCATAATCCAATTAACGACACCTATTCATAAAATTATCATTTACAAAATAGATTGCATCATATCCAACATCATTCTAATAGCATTTAAACCTTCATAGGATTCTCATTCACACAATATGTCGCATCATATCCATCATCATCAATAACAATTAGACATTCATAGAATTTACATTCTCATAGTATATCGCATCATATCCATCATCATCAATAGCATTTAAACATTCATAAAATTTACATTCTCACAATATATCGCATCATATCCATCATTATCCAAATACATTTAAACATTCATAAAGATTCATACGTCTTAAAAGTTCAAGTGTATCATTTAGTAGTTTCACTTGTGAATGGAAAATAAAGGTGTGTAGGCCTCAGGTAATCCTGGCTGCCTAAGTCAAAAGGTGGTGTTACATACACCCAACCTTCGAGAAACATATTCTCGAGGTGGTCAAAAAAGTGAGGGATAATCTCATCGTAGTGTCTCGACGTCTTCCCAAGTAGCAGATCCTGGACTGTACTTGTCCCACTGGACCTTAACTTGTTCTACCAGATGGTTCCTGAGCTGTCAGACTCTACGGTCCAATATGCGTAACGGTTCTACCGTGAGGGTTCCCACGTCCAATACCTGCAGTTCCTTCCAATTTAGTTTATGTGATTCATCAGCAACATAATGATGTAAAACAGATACATGAAAAACATTATGAGTTTTATGCAAGTGGGGTGGCAGTACGAGACGATAGGCAACGGGTCCAATTTTCTCTTGGATTCTGAACGGTCCTATAAATCGAGGTGAGAACTTTGTCCCCTTCCCGAACCATATGGTACTCTTATTAGGCATGATACGAATGAAAACCTAATCTCCCACTTTATAACTTCGGTCGGTCATGTGTGCATCCACATAACTTTTCTTCCTATCCTGTGCTTCCTTTAGTCTCTGCCTAATCTGAATCACCTGTTCATCCATCTCTTGAATCAATTCTGGCCCAACTGTTACTCGGTCTTCTAATCTATCCCAACTCAATGGCATTTTGCATGGCCTTCCATACAGATCTTCGTAGGGTGGCATTCCAATGGAGCTATGAAAACTGTTATTGTAGGCAAACTCTACCAAAGGTAGGTACTTCTTCCAATGGGTTTGATTATCCATGACATACATCCTAAGCATATCTTCCATGACTTGATTTACTCTCTCGGTTTTCCCATCTGTTTTAGAATGATAAGCTGTGCTTAAGTTCAACTGGGTCCCCAATGCTGACTGTAAACTTGTCCAAAACCTAGAAGTGAATTTGGAGTCCCTATCTGAAATGATCTTTTTAGGTATCCCATGAAAACGGATGACCACACTTACAAACACACATGCCACATCAGTGACATCGTAAGTGTCTCTAACCGGAATAAAATGAGTACTCTTGGTTAACTTATCAACTATCACAAGAATGGAATTGTGTCTATGAGATGTATGTGGCAACCCCACAACAAAATCCATAGAGATGACTTCCCACTTGGACATAAGAACATCATGTGGTTGTAGGAGACCTGTCGGGTGATGGTGGTCGGCTTTCACTTGTTGACACTCTAGGAACTTGGCAATGAAATGGACTACATCATGCTTCATGCCTACCTAGAAGAAGAGCTTCCTCATGTCTGCATACATTTTCTTCACACCCGGATGCGCACAATAAAGTGCTCTATGGGCTTCCTTCGGTATGATGCTTCGAATACCGAATCGAAATTATGGTTGTATGCAATTACATGATGATAATGCATAGAAATGTATGAGTTTGTGTTACAGACCAATCTGTAGGTTATGGACTATGAAATAGCCAAGGGATAATGATGATGAAAGTGGATGTCATGACCATTGGCTGAGAAACAATATGGTATGAATCTTTGTATGTGAAATTATATTGGTTTGGATGTCAATATGATATGTGGACCAGTGCAGGATTTCAGGTGGTGAGACTGCCCAAAACCGAATAGACAATGACAAAACTCCCAACAACACTGTGCCACTGTATATTTTGTTGTAGGGTGTGGACCCTAGTCCTATTAGGAGGGGTGGAGGCATTTCCCACTGTGTATCCTCCGAAACCTGAAGTCATGGGAGGACGATGTTAGATCAGGATCCCCTAGACATGTGATGATGATTGTTAGTTGCCTGCTGGGGAAGCTTGGTCAAGATAGTGACACTTCTGCTTACAGGTTCTATTTGGAGTTAGGTCAATATAGTTGATGCTCCAAGATAGTCCAGCAGAGGAAGGATAGGAATGGAAGATGAAAGTAAGTTAGGGAGGAAGGATCAGTAGAAATAGTTGAGAGTGTATGGAGATTTGTCTTATGGTGGAATTTATTGTTTTTCCTTCTGAAAAGAAAATGTGTATATATATGAATATTCATAATTATGTAACTAAACTACAATTGTCTAAATAACATTGTTGAGCTAGATAATTATAATTAAAGGATTTCGCAAACATTTGATTAGTTTATTTTCTTTTATAAAATGAATAGTCTTGTTGAATGGATTGGATGCATATGGAAATTACTATAGAGAGGATATTTATTGATATTAGTACATGAACGAGACTTGTATGTACTAGCTACACATGCATTTCTTGCACATGTACACTAGTATGTATGAGTTTTTTGGCTTACTTACTAATAATGTCGGTTATTTGTTAGGAATGTGTGAACAATGTTTCTTTTCCCATGTATCATAAAATACTTTAACTTCGGGACGAAGTTTTCTGAAGGGTGGGTGTATGTAACAACCCTACTTAAATAGTTGCTTAAGGTTTATCGACTATAGTTAATTAAATAATTAACTGTACTAATGTGTATTAGTTAAATAATGATTATTTATTAATAATATTAATTAATTAATTAATAAATTATTTATTGATTAATATATGTTGATTAATTAATTAACACATTTAATGTTGGGTAACGAATTAAAGACTTAACAACTTTTAATTCATTATTAGAAAAATTTACGTATGCAGGGATAAAGCATTGAATGGAGGGATAAGGTATTAAATGGAGGGATAAGGTGGGTGGCATTAAAGGAAGGTAGGAGGTGGTGAATGGAGGGAGGATACGAGGGGGTAGAGGCATTCGAGAGAAGGTCTTTTGGAATTTTGGGGGTAAGGGAGCATTTGGAGAGTAGGGTCTGTATTTTCTGTTTGGGGTATTTTTCTGGTCTGGAGTTTGGGTGGACATTTGCAGGGGTGCACCGGTTGGTAGGAGTTTTGGGCTCAGGGGCCAGGAATCCTCACAGAATCCTAGAGCTAGGGAGCCAGATAGGCTCTGTTCATAGCTGACAAGGAGGAAGGATTCGGTTTTGGGCAGAGTTTGGGCAGAGCAACAACGAGGACAGACGAAGATTGGAGAAATAACATCAGACATAGGTATGCATTTTCATGATTACGCTGTGTTAGGTGGTTATCATTAAGCTGTTGAATATGTTGTGTTATATGGTTGTTATGTAATTTATTTTCATGCTGTTAATGAATTTAATTTCCGCTGAATAAATTATGGTTATGTACTGAATAAATTATGGATATATGTTGAAGATTAAATTATACAGGATAATTTTCTCTATTCTCTATTTTAACTTTTGTTTTATAAGGCTCTGTTGGAAGAGACCTTACAAATTTACTAAGGATTTGGAAAACATGATGCATAACCACTATTACCTACTCCACACTCCACCACCACTTAGAAAGTACCATCACAACTACTCACCAAACCTTCCATTTTCACTCCACTAATTATAATGAAAATTATAATCTGATCATAAGACCAAGCAATGAAAAGGAAATATGTGGTATACAAATACAAGCATAAAACAACATATTTAGTGTCTTGTCCTTGTACATCATAAATCATTCCTAGTTCATCTGAATGTTCTAAATAAGAGGATGAAGTCATGGTTTCCTATTCAAGAAAAGAACCACATGTAAATCTTGGTCTTAAAATGAATATAAGATACATAGTATAAGAGTGTCCAAGTTCATACGACCACTATCCCCATCATTTCACATTCTCCACACTCATACCATTCACTATCATCCTACGATAACCCATCCTTTGTGTGTCCTCCATTTTCATGATAATTGTTTTTCTCTATTTTAAATAAATCTGTGACAGTATAATCAATTTCTAGAGTGTCGCTCCACAAGATCCAACACTTACACAAAAAGAACAAAGTCACATAAATATATAAGCAGAGTATCATAAGTTATTCACCTTGTTTGCATGAGAACATGCCAATCCTTGGGTTTGGGGGTGTGTTGGGCTCAATTTTTGTCATATTTTCCGCCATATAAATACATTCATCATTATACCTTTTTCTCACATTTCGCCAATAATGTATGTGCAAATGCACCATAAACCTCCAATATCCATTGTCATTCGCGATATTTTTCCATATTTATAGTGATTAAAATATGATTATATCATGTTTTACTAATGACGGTTGATAAAATGTGATTTGCATGATCAACATTCCCATACCATTATTGTGGTTCAACATTCTGCACCAGTATAGTTATTCCCGTACTTGATATTCTAGCTTGTAATATTAGCGCACTTCTAGAAGGAAATAAAAAACATGGGTTTTGTCCAGAACAACATTGGCATGCTGAAACATGTGTAAGAATTCACCCAGCTTGCACATGTGGACCTCCAGCTCAGGAGGGAATGATTATGCAAAAAATAGCAAAAATCTCAAACTGCCAACTTGCACCTCGATTTTCATACAGACAATATCAGATCCAAATATTCTACGATATGGGTTTTGTCTAGAAGGTGGAAAATTAATTAATATCTGGGAATTTTTTCAAAATTTGAAATGGATTAAGAGATATGGGTGGATCTATAACTCGAATATGCCCAAATTGATGAAAAACCCAATTTTTTTTTATTTCATTCCAAAATTTGTAAAATTGGTTTGAACCAAAATCTGAGTTTGG
Organism: Picea engelmannii; assembly: GCA_009831015.1. Lineage (NCBI taxonomy): Eukaryota > Viridiplantae > Streptophyta > Pinopsida > Pinales > Pinaceae > Picea > Picea engelmannii. The sequence continues at coordinate 553,219 of ML783627.1, read as the reverse complement.
GGGATTCAGTTCTATCCTTTCTCCTTGCATTTTTATGTATAAATAGATCCTCATAGGGTTGAGAAGGGAGCCATTAGTTTTGTGAAGTTTTTGTAAGTAAGAGGTTTGTTCTTGTGAGAAAGCTTTAAGGAGTTAACTGCCATGTAAAAATAGAGTTTTTGATCAAAATGGAGAGTTGATTTTTTCTGATCCATTGTGCATCTATTTGACTTGATCTGATTGTCTTCAAGCAGGGTTAACCAATGTGGAAATGGCCCCTCATTCTGGTAACATCCTGCTTCTTTCCTTTTGCTTTCTAGATTAGATTATAAATATGGTGTTTTTGATTTGTGTGTTTTAATTACAGTCCCATTGTTATTTGCATTTTATGATTTAAATATGTTCTCTTACATTAGATTGATAAAAGTAAAATTAGAGTTAATTGTTCCTTTGGTTAAGTTTCCTTCATTCACTCATTCTCATCATTATTAAGCAAAGACTATACATAGTTAAGAGAAGAGAATCATTTATATGTGTTAAGTATTGTGTATTGTTTTTTTATTCATAAAAAAATACAAAGCATATTTTTTCTCTTACCTTCACCAATTGGATCTTAAATTAGATCATTGCTCAATAATTTAAACCATTTTTATGCTTGATTGATTATAAAGATAGTTCACTTCCATTCCATATGCATTCGCCATCAACAAAACACTTAACTTCTGGTAATCATTGTGTCCAACCATATTTGATTTCAGATAATACCGATTGCAGAGTTAATTCATCCCACTTCATTATTTCCTTGTGTAGATTTATATTCACTTCTCCATTGTCTTCCAATCCTCGTTTCTTTACATTTGGTATACTCACTTGAGGAACAATCTCTGAATTTAAATCTTGATTTCATTTATTGTCTTGATTGCCTTTTTAATCTAGTTTGGTTTTGCATTATTTTGCTTTTGCTTTGACTTAATTCTTTCATAGTTCAAATCTCCTTCTATTTCCCACATTTGGTTTTATTTCTCGTACCTTTGGATTCCTTGCACTTTAATTTCCCATAGCTTCAATCACCAAAGAAAGATTAAAGGATTAACTCGTGAGACATGGATTTCTTGTAATGGGTTTCAACCTAAGGTGCTAGTTTTCTTCCTGTCAATTGAATTCATTTTCTGGTTTCTGGTTTCTTGTTTCATTTATTGCATTGAAGTGTGTTTGTCGGCCTTAGATTAAGTTAGACTAGGCTTCGATCCTACATTTCATGTGCCTGCACCTCGAAGCTTACGAGCCCCAATTGATAATTTAATGTTGGTAAATTAGTGCATATATTTTATCCCAACAGTTGGTAGGGGGAAGGTAATGCATTATAAGAATGCATGAAAGCGGCTTGGTTCTGAGGTCGAATGAGTCTAGGTATTTGATTGTATAGCTTGGTGAAACGCAAGTTGAAGGACTTGATGGTCTCACCATCATTATAAGCGATGTTATTGTATTCCCATAACTTCTCAGCTTGGCTTTTGGATTGCTCATAGGTGAATTTGAACTAATAAGCTAACTCCTCCCAAGTAGACATAATCTTAGGAGGAAGGTCAAAGAAATTGGTCGTAGATTTTTGTTCTAGGGAATTGACAAATAAGTGCATGCAAGTATCATTTTCATTGGCTCCTATGTTGTGATAGACATTAGAAAATTCCACTAAGTGTTCATTTGTAGTGACAATGTTATTCCCTGAAAACCTAGGAAGATGCTCTTTGAATTTAGGAAGTGGACGAGTAGAAGGTGCTAAGTTAAGAGGAGAGGAAACATGCCACAGTGTGGTTGTAACATCTTATTCAAATTGAAAAAGCCCATATTTTTTAATGACTTTGGTTGGGTTTGTGGTAGATTGGATAGGGACTTGGTGACTATATAAGCTACCAATCACTGGCAAAGCTGAAGACTGAGATGAGGAAGTATCTCTAGTGCCACCAGAGCCACCACTAGATGCCAACTTCTGGATTATAGGTAAGGGATAGAAAGACGAACAGGAAGAATCAGACAAGGTTCTCCTAAGAGAACTTTGTTGGGTTGATAACACAACGTTCCTTCTTCCTATTTCAACAATAGGACTAATTTCAGGTGATAAGCCTCTTCTTCTCCTAGAAACACAAGGGTCTAAGGACATGAAAAGAAGGCCAAAGATGAAGGAAAAAGTGTTAATGTGTATGCCATTATTATAGTTCTTTGCATTTCATAAGATAAAAGCATAATAAGAACAAGATCACTGAGAAATACACATCCACAAGAGACACATCATTTATCCTGGGAAACCCTCTAGGGGAAGAAAACCCAGCAAAAACTTCCTTATCATAAATA
>ML783627.1:496195-529055 GCA_009831015.1 Picea engelmannii | reverse complement strand
TAAGTTTATCCCACATTGCTTTGGCAGTATCAAGATGCATCACCTTTACAAACTCAGCTTCAGCAAGTCCATTCAAGATAGCATTCATCCCCTTAGCATTAAAATTAAACTCTAACTTATCATCCTTGGAGGCTAGCACAACAGGCTTTGTATATCCAGTCTCTACTACATCCCAAACATCAGCACCCAAGGCCATTAAGTATGTTCTCATTCTAATCTTCTAGAAGGTAAAATTTGTTCCATCAAACAGAGGGGGCTTAGAGGTTGAAGTCCCTTCATGACTTGTCATGTTTAAGCTTACATATATACCTTTGAGTAAAAGGAACCCGCTCTGATACCAATTGTTGAAATTACTAATACAACTGAGAGGGGGGGTGAATCAGTTGTAACTGAGCTTAAACAATTTTTAACAATTAAAACATTATTAAACTTTCTTCAAGTGATCATCAACAATATACAACATATGGACAGTGAAAGTAAGGAGCATCAGTCACACATAAGATATACACAGAGACATATTTTCATGAGGAAACCCATAAAGGGAGAAAACCTCTTCTTCTTCGAAATGATAGGCAGTCTTTTAAGTTCTGTACATCATCTATAATTGAGAACCAACTCAATGTGAGGCTGCTACCTCTGTTTTACAAGCTGCAACTTGTTTGAGAGCACCAACTCTCTGGTTTCTCTAGCACCCACTAGAAGGAAGCACCAACTCCCTTAATGTTCCAGCACCAACTGGATGGAATCAACAACTTCCAGTTACATAGGCTCCAACATGTATAATAGAGAACACTTGTTCTCCCTTGCACCACCCTGCCACCCTGGTTTCTCTGGCTGCAACCAGATGGAAGCTACAACTTCCTGTGTTCAAGTTTTCACTTGAACCTCTGAGGACAAAAATCCTCCCAAGCACCTCCCAACCTCCCTCTAATATTAATGAATAACTAAACAATCAACTACACAGATAAATCAATTCTTACCACTCGTTCTTTGTTCTGTAAATATGGCCTTCTTCAAACTGTTATGCAATTCTTCTCTTCCTCTGTCTGTTCAGCAGGTCTGCTCTGCATCAACTTGTTCTATCATTCTTCTCCACTTCAAGTCTTCTTCATCATCTGATAATCTTCTCTGAGTTTCATCTCACACTGTGCATATTCTCAATCTCACACTACACATTCTATGATTTTCCCTTTCTTACAGTTTCATTCATTTTTCATATAGAACAACCCCATACACAGTCTGTCTCATTTTCTTTTATGCACCAACCCACGGTGGTTCAACTTCACATTTCCTTAGGCAAAAGAAAGACAACTGTCCGAGCAACTGAAATGCCAACTAATTTGCAATCATGAGTCTATTTCGCTAACAGATTCATAATTGAGGAGTTAACTGTGAGAGAGAACAGTAACCTTCCGATCATATTCCAATTTATCTGTGTCGTTGGATGAACTTTATTGACATGCCTTTAAATTGGGTTTCGGCATTTTGGCAATCTTGTGCTGAGTGTCTCGACACTTCATTTCGCGATCTCCGAAGTTTCAATACAGAACTTTTCTGCACTAGCTCCTTCCCCATTATGACTATGGTCATAACCAAGCGCCTATGCAAAAAGCGCTTTCGCGATTTCTCATTTCATGAATTTCAACACTATGCTCCGTTGACCCCAAGTCAGCAAAATTTCGATCGCTTGCCACATGTCCTATGATTCCATGTTCCAGATCTGATCTCGATTCAACGGCTACGATTGAATCACGATTTCGCATATCGCAATTTCGACATTCTTGTTGCATTGTTTTCTTTGCCTCTCCATGTCGCGATTCGCAAAACTCTGATATGGGGTTAGATCAACAGTTCAGATCTGATCTTGAACTGACGGCTCAGATTAAATCACGATTTCGCATATTGCGATATCGGGATTCCTGATGTTAAAAATCTTTGACATCTCCAACTCTCAATCCCTGAAATTCCGACAAGGACTGGAATCAATGGTCTAGATCAAACCTTGATCTGACGGCTCAGATTACATCGTGATTTCGCATATCACGATATCGGGATTCCTGATGTTAATAATCTTTGACATGTCCAACTCTCGATCCCCGAAACTACGAGATGGACTGGAATCAACGGTCCAGATCAAACCTTGATCTGATGGCTCAGATTACATCGTGATTTTGCATATCGCGATATTAGGATACCTGATGTTAATAATCTTTGACATCTCCAACTCTCGATCCCCGAAATTCCAACAAGGAATGGAATCAACGGTCCAGATCAAACCTTGATATGACGGCTCTATATAAGATGTAAGAAAGCACTATTATTAATGGGTGTATTAGTTCCATTGTTCCTGATATTGGAGAAGAAGAAGAAAAAACTCCTATAGTCTCTGGAGAAAAGGTTATGTTGTGGCATCAAAGACTGGGGAATATTGGAGAGAAGGGTATTCGACTACTACATGATAAAGGTATGGTTGAAGGTATGTCTAACTTCTCTCTGGATTGTGATTTTTGTGAAAATTGTGTATATGGGAAGCATAATCGGGTAAGATTCCCCTCTGGTGCAATGAGGGAAGAAGGAATTTTATAGCTAGTGCACAGTGATGTGTTTGGACCCGTGTCGGTTCCAACATTGGGAAAATATGTGTACTATATCTTATTTATAGATGAATTATTGAGGAATACTTAGATATATTTTCTCAGGAAGAAATCTGAAGTCTTTGATAGGTTTAAAGAGTTTAAGGCTCTTGTTGAGAATCAAATAGAAAAAATAATTAAGGTGTCAGGGATAGATATTGGTGGAGTTTTCTACAGGAATGAATTTGAAGATTTCTGTAAGAAGTGTGATATATAAAGGTAGAAGACTAATCCATATACACCTCAAAAAAATGGAGTTGCAGAAATGATGAACATGGTGCTTCTGGAAAAATCAAGGTGCATGCTCAGTGGTGCCGGGTTAGGGAAAACATTATGGGAAGAGGCAGTGGGTACTGCATGTTACTTGGTCAATCAATCACCCTCATCAACACTTAATGAAAAGACTCCACACCAGGTATGGAATATTAAGAAACCTTCTCTCACACATCTCAAGGTATTTGTATGTGAGGCCCGTGTTGATGTTCCAAAGGAAAACATGAGTAAGATAGATAAGAAGGTTGAAAAGTGTTTCTCTTTTGGGTATAAAGATGGTCTCAAAGGTTATAATCTTTGGAACCCATAAAATAAGAAGCTTGTGTATATCTGAGAGGTGGTATTTATAGAAATGAAGGATGTTTTCAAACAAGAATTCCTACCAAGTAAGGAAGAACTAGAGAAAAGAGTTTGAGCCTAAGGATAATGAATCAAACTCTATAGAAGATCAAGAACCAAAAGAAAAATATCCTCATACTCCAGTATTCAGGAGATCGGTGCAGGAAAAAATATACTGAAAATGTTTACTCCACCCTATTTACGTCCAAATTTTGATTTGTTTATTACTGATGATGATCCTATAATTATTAGGGAGGCAGTGGATTCAAAGGATGTAAAACTATGGAAAAAGGCTATGGTTCAAGAAATGGAAGCCTTGGATAAGAATGAGGCTTGGGATCTAGTGGAGTTTCCAACTGGAAGAAATCCCATTGGCAATAAATGGGTATTTAAAAAGAAGCTTAATGTAGAAGGAAAAGTGGAGAAATACAATGCTCAATTAGTAGCAAAAGGGCCTTTCCCAGGTTGAGGGAATTGATTTTGGTGAGATTTTTTCTCCTGTTGCCAAGTTAACTTCTATTATATTTCTTTTATTTGTTGCTACTGCGTTTGATTTTGAAGTAGAACAGATGGATGTGAAGACAACATTCCTACACGGGGATCTAGAAGAAAAAATATACATGAAGCAACCATAGGGCTTTGTTGTGAAGGGAAAGGAGTTGATATGCAAGATGGAGAACTTCCTTTATGGTTTACAACAATCACCAAGGATGTGGTATCAAAAATTTGATATTTATATGTTGGGACTTGGTTTCACAAGAAGAAAAGAGGATCACTGTGTATATTCTAAATTAGTTGGTGATTTGGTCTTGTATGTGGATGGCATGTTGCTGATAGGAAACAACATGGAGATTATCCATGATGTGAAAAATCAATTGTCCTCTAAATTTGACATGAAGGATATTGGTGTTACAAATTTCATTTTGGGCATGGAAATTAAAAGAGATCGAAAAAACAAAAAGTTCTAGTTAAATCAAAGAAAATATGTCGAGTCAATATTGCAAAGGTTCAATATGTAAGAATGTAAATCGGTCAGCGTCCCTATTTCTGTAGGTGTAAAGTTATATGTGGATCAATGTCCCAAGACACAACAAGAGGAGGAGTACATGTCTTGTGTTCCATATGCGAGTGCGGTTTGAAGTTTGATGTATGCAATAGTCTATACTAGACCAGACATTGCACATGCAGTGGGAGTTTTGAGAAGATATATGTCAAAACTAGGGAAGGAGCATTGGACAACAATAAAGAGAGTTGTTAGGTATATCTGTGGCACTCCTAGTTATGGATTGTGCTACCAAGGAAGACTAGGTTTGGACAGAGTATTGGACATACATGGCTTTGTGGATGAATACTGGGCTGGAGATATGGCTTGTAGAATATCTACAAGCGGGTATGTGTTTAACTTGTTTGGACGAGCAATCGGTTGGATGAGAAAAAGACAGTATGTAGTGGCAATTTCAACTATAGAAGTTGAATACATGGCAGTCACTCATGCAAGAAAGGAAGAAGTATGGTTAGAAATATTGTGTTCAGGTATTGGGTTGGTACAAAAAGCTATAAGGATAGAGTGTGACAGTCAGAGTGCAATTGTTTTGGCGAAGAACCCAACTTATCATTCAAATTCAAAGCATATTGATGTTTAATATCAATTTGTGAGAGACATGGTTGAAGAAAATAAGGTGTTTTTGATGGTGTATACTTTGAAGAATGTTACAGATTCATTAAAAAAATATGTGAGCAATGAGAAGTTCTGTTGGTGTAGAGGATCTATGGGCGTTGCTTCCCTAAATTCTTGACTATGTAACCATGTAACCCCCTGTATGAAAAGAAAATAACAAGGGGGGGAATGTTGGATATGTGTTATATTATTTGCATGACTAGAATCAATGTCTACGTTGCATCGGGTGTGTAGGGGTTTGGGGGCAACACCTTCAATTTTTTTCCCTCGGTTTTTGTGTCCATTTTTGGACGATTTTTCGGCACATGGTTTTTTTTCCGATGGTTTTCTATTTCCAGTTAAGGAATTAGGGTTGTTGACTAATATATGTCATTGGATTAGGGTTTTGTATGCCACTGGATCCTATATGTATATTTTATTGTAAACAATGTATGTGTGAATGAATATAAAATATGCTGGTTTTCCCGGTTTGGGTTTCCTAAAGAAAAATCTTTGTGTAATGTGTGTACTTGCCATTGTATATTTTCTGTTATTTTATTGAAAATCTGTTTGCAGTAAAATATTGTACAAGGTTAAAATATACACAAACAACAACCAAACATGTCCACAACTGCCTTCAAGCTACTAGACTCAGAACTCCATTGCTAGTTAGAAAACTTCTTGTAAAAACAACTCTCTATGCAAAAATGTGAATGTGTAAAAATATGGTCTCCTACCCATATACAAATTCTCTCTTTCTCTTTCTTTCTTGACTTTCACTCTTCCCCAAGTCGATAATGATTGGGCTCTACAACACTCAACAACTAATGGAAGGTTCATGGAGAGAAAAATAGGAAATTGGTTTAGGTTTAATAGATATGGGTAACTTTCCCCCCCTTGGACCCCTACCCTCTCTTGTGTATACTTATCACCCAATCTCCATATGTGTTTGTTTGTAGCTAATGATACATTTCATTCATTATATTTCAATTTACATCGTTTACATATTGGCTCTCAGCCATACATCACATTTACAATATACATCGCTTGGCTCTCGACCACATACTATATTTACAATACACATCGCTAGTTTGGAGTTTGAAAACAAGGATCTTAAAAAGAAAGAGGATAAAGGTAAACCTTTAGAACTAGCAAAAGGTAATCCACCTTAATCCATCCGTTACATTATTTCCCATTGCAATATAGGAGTAACTGAAGATTTATTCAACACGACATATAATCCTTGGAAAGATGCATGGCTTCTTAACACAAGCGCAACTTCTCACATGAAATTTCGAAGATACTTCTTTGAAGACTTTAATGACAATGTATATGGCATAGTGTATTTTACAGACAAGTCCAACATCAAACCCTCGAGAATGGGCACCATCAGACTCAAGTTGCCTGGATTCTTGAATTTTTTTCTACATAATGTACTCTATATTCTTGAGCTGAAAAATAGCTTGCTTTCCCTTGTGCACATTAGATAGTAAGGCCATTGTATTCATATGATCAGTGGAAAATTTGAAATATGAAAGGATTATGATAACATGCTTTTTATGACTAGAATGGAAGATGGAAGACTACTGAAGATGAATGGGACATTTTCACATACACAAAATGTTGCATACCTCTCTGATCACGATGAAGGTATAATTTCATCGAGTATTTTGTGGCAAGATATATTTGACCATACCAATTATGAAAATCTTTGTTTATTGAGAAATAATGGTGTTTTTGGTTTGCTTACTATTTCTAGGAAGTTAAAACAATGTGATGCTTGTATCCTTGGAAATCATAGTAAATAGCCATTTCATGATTCTAATTCTAGAGCATGTAGAAAACTTGAATTGATTTATTTTGATTTGTGCGACCCTATTCTTGTTCCTTCTACAAATGGAAATAAATATATCATGTCTCTTATTGATGATTACACTAGGATGTGTTGGGTATACTTGCTAAAAGATAAATCATAAGCTTTTGAAACTTTTAAAATTTTTCATGGGTGGATTCAAAATGAAGCTCAGTCCCGTATTAGCTCTCTTCGCATTGATAATGGAAGAGAATATACATCTAATGAATTTGAAATATACCTTTTCCACTATGGGATCAAACATCAAACCACAATTCCATACAATCACCAATAGAATGGTGTGGCTAAGCAAATGAACACGACACTCCTAAATATGGTTCATTCCATGATGTTTTCCAAGAATGTTAAATTGATGTTTTGGTATGATGTAGTTCTATGTGCAATTTATGTCAAAAACATGTGTCCATCTAATGCTCTTAAAAACAAGACTCCTTTTGAAATTTGGTATGACCACATTCCTTTGGTGAGGCATCTCAAGGTCTTTGGTTCCACCTGCTATGCCTTGATTCCTAAGGAGAAAAGAAGCAAGCTTGATGCAAGGAGTCAGAAGTGCATCTTCTTGGGGTACTCAAATACCACCAAAGAGTATCATCTTTACAATGAGGAAAACAAGAAATTAAGTTTTTTCACATATGTAATATTTCTTGAATCCTCCAAGAAAAATGAAACCATTGAGAGGAAGCTTGATCACCTGGACAAATTCAACCGTGTAAAGACATATCATAAATTTGATGATGATATTCCACATCTTGAAGGGGGGATCCCTATATTAGGTTAATCTCTGGAATCTCCTTTTGAGGCACCGTATTCCACACATGAAGAAGTTCCCATCTCTTAATCAGAACCTGAATTTCATTTGGATGATGTGATTGAGAGGATTGAAAATCTGAATCTTGATGAGAAATCAACACCATCTCAATCAATTGAGTAACCTGGACCATCTCAGAAAGGTCCACCAAAATGGCTCACAAAAACACTTGAAAGTGTTCATCCTGATGAGGTCGAAAAGGTAGGAACCAAAATGTCCTCAAGACAAGATGGAGGTAACATAGATAATTCAAACTTAGGTGATGTAGATGACATGGATGTTTCATATGAATCTGAGTTTCTACTAACCTTGAACCAACTTCCTTTGAAGAAGACACTTCTCATGATGAATGTAAAGAAGCCATGCAAAAGGAATATGATACTCTCATCAATAATGAGACATGGAAGTTGGTGGACCCTCCATTTGGAACCAAACCAATTGGATGATAGTGGTTATTCAAGAACAAGTATATATCATATGGTTCACTTGACAAGCACAAATCAAGGCTCTTGGAAAAAAGATTTTCATAGAAACAAGGTGTTGATTATGAAGACACTTTCCCCCCCACAACAAAATGGGATACCATCCACACTCTATTTTCCATGGTGTTATGAGGAAAATATCTCTATGGAATGGGGTAAACCACAACAGATAGAATGACACACATAAATAAACTCTGATCCCAAGTATGCTATATAAAATAAATGCTAAGAAGACAAGGCCAAGAGCCTACCTCGTTCGGACGTTTGATGAAGACCATCGTTGAGCACCCAACTCAAAGCTTTATACCTGCAACTTGTCCTCAACAACCAAGATACAAAAGCATATAGTGATAATATATAATGTTAGCATATAGATTAGCATAATCCATTAACATACATGACAAATACGCCCATGTAATAATAATTCAAATATTTGCAAGATATCAATTGGACAAGAAAAGAGTATTTCTATTAAAATAATCAACATAAGTATATAGGTGACAAAATTTTGTAATGACATGAATCGAAACCGAGAAACTAAGTCCCTCCCTCACCCACTTCAATCCTTCACCAAAGGCAAGCTCATATAAAGGAGACAATGAGGTTCTCCATCACAAAGAAGGAAGAGCTTAGGGGTTGAAAAAGGGGTTCATACTTTCAAGGATAAAGGGATGCAGACTCAATATGAAGTGAAATTTCTCTAGAGTATCTTTTCTCTCAAAGTTGAATTCTCTCCTCCAAGGATTGGATATGGCTCAATTTATAGCCTTCAAATGGAAGTGAAGGGCCGAGTCAGAGTGTTTCCAGTATATGGAAGGTCTATGATCATGGATCTCATGACATGGCATGTAAACCTGACATAATTTTTATTTTTTAGCACCAAACTTGATGTATATGGGCTATAGTGGAGCAACCTGCATATGCGCTTGTTGTCTAACTGATAGGGTGCATATATGTGGAAGAATGTGATTTTTTGGCTTTGGAAGGTACAAAAAGGTGTCAGTGTTTCATGGAAACCTGCACAGGAGATCTAGCTAAAACAAGTACAAACAAAGCTTATCAAGAAAGGAAGAGAGATTCAATATGGAAGAATGAGAAAATATATTCACACTACTCCAATGAGCTGATGATTGATACATAGATAATGATCAATATGATACAATGAATGAGTGGAACAAACTCATATATAGGGAAAAGCATTCCATAATTAAGAAAAGTAATCAAGCAGTTAACCTTCCTTAGGAATGCATGCATGCATAATAGTGATGGTAAAAATAGAAAGTCTAAATAGAACTAGTCAGTTAACTCCCATTGAACTAGTGTGTCGAAAATAGAAATTTCTCCAACACCCCCCGTGAACATCACTATGGAGTAAAAAATGAGTCCCGACTACTAGGCCATTTTAGGTACTCATGTACAATGCAACTAATGAACACTGAATAAAAGTGAGGAAAGAGGGAAAACCAAATGGGAACAAAACCCCCCCTCAAAAGATAATGTATCAAAAGAAGAAAATGACAACTGCTAGGCAACTATGTTCTTTACTGCAAGACGATCCCACAAAGTCTGAAACTTCTACTCATTGAAAGTCTTCGTGAAGATATAGAAATCTTTATGGATCTGATGAAGTCCTTTGGTAACCTGTCGAGCCTTGTACTTCTTGATCCTGTGGACCCATATGCACCTAAAAATATTCCTTTCTGGTGGATGTGGAACTAGATTCCAAGTCTGGTTTTGTAGGAGTGAGTCATACTCATTCTGCATGGCTTCTTGCCATAATGGATTTCCCACTACCCTATTGTAGTTCCGCGGATCAGTAGATTGAACCATATAGCAATGCATGGGCATCACAGGTTCTGAAGTTGAAAATACATGAGAAGGCTCCTCATGCAGAGATCGAGTCCTCCTCGAATCCAATGGATTCCTTGAAAGGTTGCTTGCTGACTGAAGTGTGGTATGTGCCTTCTTGGGCATCTGTTGAAGCTTCAACATTGGCTTCTTATCTAGATGTACTATGTGCTTACTTCCATGTATAGAATCAGATTGTTTGGAATCATCTCTGATGTCTGAAACTGATGGAAGAACAAGAGTATATGCATGTTCTAGTGGAGGTGCATGCAAAGTACTCTCCTTATGTGTAAGTAGAATAGAGGGGTCATCATCAGAAAGCTTAGTGAATTTATACAACCTTGACTTGTGATTCACCTCACCAATTGCAATAATGGAATTGTCATGCATGTCAATTACTGAAACTGAATCTGATGTAAATTCAACATTTTTTCCTTTCCGAGTGATCTGATAAACTGAGAGCATATTCATAGAAATCTTTGGAACATGTAAAACAATCTCAAAACTGCCATTGTGGAGTTCCACTCTCCCTTCACCCGCTATTGCTACTGGATTATCACCCCCCATGAGAATAGGGGGTCTTGAGCATGGACTCAAGGAAGAGAAAACTTCCTCGTTCACTGCCATATGATGGGATGCACCAGAATCTATAATCCATGAATCAGATGAGGAATTAATTGCAACAAGAGCATGATGATTACCTTTCTTGGGAGCAGGATCTTCTTCCTTCTGCTTCTTGAATTCCTCTGGAATGAAGTTTTCAAGGTTGTTCTGCTGAAGTGCATGTGCCATAAGATCGATCTGTTTCTTCATGCATGTGGATTCTTCATGATTCGGTTTATTGCAGTAAGTGCACTGCTTTCCCTTCTTCTTCTTCTTCTTCTTGGAATCTGAAGAGTCTTTGGAACCTAAAGAATCATTAAAGGATTTGGAATATCCCTCCTTCCTATTCTGTTTGAATGATCCTTTTCCATCTTGCATGGTGAGTGCATGTGCTTTGGGATATTTCATGAGGCCCATATGTATGAGTTTTGTTTTCTTTTGTGTAAGAGACTCAATGAACTAAGCCAACGCAGGCATTTTCCAATTTGTTCCAAAAAGACATCTGCCAGAATGGAAATTGGAGACATATACAGTGTATTCTGGTCCTAGCTTGGCTAAGATTGTTAGAATAAGTTGTTTCTCTTGTGTAGACTTATCAATACCACATTCACCCAAGCTTAATAGAAAATATTTAAATTTAGTAAAAAAATCTTGTATATTATCTAAACTTTTAGGGTCTAAGGTATTCAACTCTACCTCAAGCATATGACCTCACATCTCTTCTTGCTTTCCAAAGAGTCCTTCCAAGGTGGTCCAGATTTCGTTTGGAGTCTTTCATGCAACAACATGAAATCACAAATTAGTGGAGATTAACTCAAGAAGTAGTCTCGTGGCCTCATCCTTACGGTTCACCCATCTCATCTTCTCAATCGTTGATGTATTTTATGTTTCTGCCGCCATCATCAAATTGTACAATCCTTCCATTCTGAGTTGGAATTCTGCCTTGGGCTTCCAATCAAAATAATTGTATGGTGTGAGGATTACCACCAAGTTTGACTGTATAATAGTTGTCATATTTGTCTCTCCCATTGATCCCAATAACCCCTAAAAATTTACTCTCAATCTGCAAGTGAAAAATTAAGAAATTAAGAATTCATATCAGTTTCAGGAGATCATCTTGCGACTCACTTTCTGAGCAAATGGTGAGGAATCTCGCTAGACGGTTGAAAACCCACTTCCAAAATGGGCCAATTTACTTTCTCTATGAGCCGTTTCCTCCAAAACGTAACATTTTGGGAGCAATGAATGTGGAAAGGTACGGCCACAGATTCATATAAGTTTCATGAGGCTTTCTTGCGGCTCACTTTCTGAGCAAACGGTAAAAAATATCGCCAAACGGTTGAAAACCCACTTCCAAAATGGGTCGATTTACTTTTTCATGGGCTGTTTCCTAAAAAATGTAATAGTTTGGGAGGAATAACTACTAAAATTTACGACCATGGACTTAGCTCGCCGAAACTCCAATTTTTCTTATTCTTTGGCTTGTCTGGCTTGCTCCAAGCAGCATAGCTCTGATACCATATCAGTGTTTCATGGAAACCTACATAGGAGATCTAGCTAAAACAAGTACAAACAAAAGTTATCAAGAAAGGAAGAGAGATTCAATATGGAAGAATGAGAATATTTTCACACTACTCCAATGAGCTGATGATTGATACATAGATCATGATCAATATGATACAATGAATGAGTGGGATACACTCATATATAGGGCAAAGCATTCCATAATTAAGAAAATCAATCAAGCAGTTAACTTTCCTTAGGAATGCATGCATGCATAATAGTGATGGTAAAAATAGAAAGTCTAAATAGAACTAGTTAGTTAACTCCCACTGAACTAGTGTGTCGAAAATAGAAATTTCTCCAACAAAGGGGACTTCAAGTCTGCATAGGGAAATGGAAAGGCCATGCAATCAAGTTGCATGGGGTAAGGCAAAATTTGTTGTAACACATGGCAACACAAAATAGATGGAAAGTTCATCAAATGGATGTGAAGAATTCCTTCTTGAATGAAGACTTGAAAGAGAATGTGTTCATGTCTCAACCAGAAGGCTTTTTTGTGAAGGGATAAGAACATAAGGTATGGAAGCTTATTAAATCCTTATATGGTTTGAAACAAGCACCACGAGCATGGCATAAAAAATTAGCCAAGCATCTTCTGAATTGAATTTCAAGCATTTCAATCTTGATGATGCAACTTTGTTTGTCAAGAAAGTTGGAAAAACTATTGTGTATCTTGTAGTATATATAGATGATCTATTGATAACATGGACGAATGAGAGCTACATTGCATCCATAAATAAAGAGTTGAAGAAAGACTTTGAGATGACAAATTTGGGACATCTTCACTACTATTTTGGCATTGAGGTGATTCAAAATCCAAGGTACATATTCATCTCTCAGAAGAAGTACATTGGAGAACTATTGAACAAGTTTGGCATGGTTGAATGCAATCCTATTTCTACTCCAATGGAACATAATTTGAAACTCACATCAAAAGAAATGAATGAATTTGAGGATGCAACCAAGTATAGAAAGCTTGTGGAAAGTCTTATCTATCTTACTACCACCAGAACAAACATTTCATTTGTTGTTGGGATTATTTCTAGGTTCATGCAAAATCCTTGTGAAGGACATTGGTTTGCTGCAAAAAGAGTTCTAAAATACTTGAAAGGAACTCAAGATTTTGGACTCAGGTACTCTAAGGTGAATTACCTCAACCTGATCAGATATTTTGTTTTAGAATTTGTTGGGGATAAAGAAAATGGAGTATCAACTTCAAGTTATCTCATGAGTCTTGGATCAACAACTGTCTCTTGGAGATCACACAAACAATTAGTTCCAATAGATTCCACAATAGAGGTAGAGTATGTGGCGGCTATAGAAGTGACAAAAGAGATTGTGTGGCTCAAAAAAATACTTGAATATTTGCAGAAGCAAGAAATGAATTCTACTCCTCTTCTAGTTGACAATACTTCTGCAATAAAGTTGGCCAAGAGTCCTAGATTCCATGATCGAACTAAGCACATCAACACAAAGTACTACCTAATTCGATATCATGTAGAGGCCAAGACTATTCACATGAGACATTGTTCCACAAATGAACAAATTGCGGACATCTTCACCAAAGCGCTTGGAAGAGAAAAAAATGAGAAGTTCATATTGATGCTTGAACACACACACACACCCCTTTATATTAAGGGGGGGAATGTTGGACACTTAATCCTTGAGATTGTGTTACCTATGTAAATGTAAATGTAAATATGAATATTTGTAGGTGATACAAAGGATCTTCAACTATGGAAAACCAACAATCACAATTAAACTCTCCTCCCACCCATCTCTCATTATAACTCTTTTTTAATCTATTAACTATTTTTCACCCATTTCTATCCCATGTTTGACCTAAATTCTTAGTCTTCTTCCCCAATTTAATTAAACTCTCCTCCCAGCCATCTCTAATTATAACTCTTTTTTAATCTAGTAAATATTCTTCACCCATTCCTATCCCATGTTTGACCTTAACTCTTAATCTTCTTCCCCAATTTAATTAAACTCTCTTCCCAGCCATCTCTCATTATAACTCTTTCTTAATCTATTAACTATTGTGATAACAAACCCAGTACATATCCCTTTTCTCTCCTTCTAATTGCAAACAGATGTAAATCGTACATATCCCTTTTCTCTCCTTCTAATTGCAAACAGATGTAAATCAAGCTACTCTACTCAGGTCCATATATGTTATTCTACTCAGGTCCATATATATTAATCTAACATGAAAACACATTTACAACACAAAAATAAATAAATAACAAACAAAGAGTTGGAACATATTTTTATATATTTCTCTTACCAACAAAATGTTTAAATAGCAACCAATGGGCATCAAATACATGTTTAATTCTATTTCACAGAGATTATATATATATATATATATATATATATATATATATATATATATATATATATATATATATATTCAAACTCTACTTTTTAATATTTTTTTGTTTTGTTATAACATTTACTTTTAATCCATCCAAATTGATCTATGGAAATGTATTTATATACTTTAAATTTTATTACATTACATAATATAAAACAGAATATCTACAAGACCAATAACAAATGCATGGAAAGTGAGGAAAACATTCACACAATTTTTTTTTGTGAATAACAACATTTTTTCTTTAAAAAAAACATCCTCCAAATATCATCCAAAAACATCCCCCAAATATCATCCCAGAAAAACGCAAATACATCCTTAATTTAATTTCCCTTTTAAAATCTCGAACATGTAATTACCTCTTTTATGTTTTAGAAAATCGCCAGTTCAAGAGATAACAGAATTATAAATGGAGAATAAAATTGAAATAGATAAGTTGTTCGGGTACCTTAAAGAAGATCCTAGATCCCTGTTTGACTTTTTGGTTCCTGATCC
The DNA here is from genome assembly GCA_009831015.1 of Picea engelmannii. NCBI lineage: Eukaryota > Viridiplantae > Streptophyta > Pinopsida > Pinales > Pinaceae > Picea > Picea engelmannii. The sequence goes on along the minus strand of ML783627.1, from coordinate 514,101 downwards.
ATTTCCTGGCTCCATAAGAGGCTTCAGATTCTTAAGAGGGTAACCAAATCCCCCATATCCCTGTTTGACTTTTTGGTTCCTGATCCATTTCCTGTCTCCTCAAGAGGCTTCAGATTCTTAGGAGGGTAACCAAATCCCCATAGCGTACTTCAAGACAACGATCAAACTGAGGCACTAAATATGAAACTTTTATAAACCACTCTCCAATGGAAATCCTGACCCAAGTTTCCTCCTCCTGGACAACCCGGCAGAACTAGCCATTCCTTACTGTGTAGTCCATATTGCAACATCTTGTCACTGCCCCTCAGCAAAAGCCAAATGTTCTCAGTACCATCTCCTGTTACAAGAAAATCTGTACCCTCTGAGGATTCTATCATACTTTTAATTAAATCAGTTGGGGTGGTGTCAATGAGTTTCCACTTCCCTTTCGTATGGTTGTATTTCCAGAGGCCCAAAACAGAATGGCGAATTATGGGGAACCTCCCATACATCCCGCTTGCACAGGCATTCCCTTTCAATCTTCCCACCAATATCATCCCTAAAGCAGAGGGAACCACCGTGGGCAAAGTTACATTATCTTTATTGTTATAAACATAGTCGGACTCCACTGCTGGAGGCAGAGACATATCAAAATTGGGGGAGGCAGCTAGGTCATAGCTGAGGCTGCCTGTTCTATTGAAAGGAGCCTCTGGGAAATAACAGAAGTATTGTGAGGTAGCAGAATAACAGGTAACAGCCCTGGCACTGGGATGGCTAACGCTCCTTAGAGGGGATGGGAACATCCTAGAGTAGAGAACATAGGGAGGTTCAACAAGGCCAATCTGCTTCACAGTCCAAGTCTTCTCTCTGGAATTATATTTAGCAACATGGACATAACTTTGGCTTCCCACACAATTCCCAAGCAAATACACATTATAATTTCCATTGTAAACTATCATCTCGGCCGTTCCATGCACAATCAGAGCGTTGAGAAATTCAAAATTGTTGCCATTGGGTCTGGAAATCCTGGGCAGCTTTTTCACTTGGTCAGTCACAGGATTGACAACAAATAAATTGAAGTCAGATCGAGCCACCAAAAATAAACCTTGAGAGCCAGCTTTCACGCCTAGGGTTTGCATGTTGGCGTCCCAATCACAAGGAACCTTTATCATAAACCAGCGCTTTGAGACAACGCTAAAAGCCCACATATCTAGGTTATTGTTGTTAATCACAATGCATCTCTCACTTCTTTGATTCATCAATGTCATCTGATACTGAGCCTGGAAAGGTTTGGATTCATAAACCTTATTCCATGCATCACAGACTGATCGGCAGGTTAGTAAATCTTCCAACGGAATTCTTAAGAATACGTTCTCCAATATTTCAGGAGGAAGACGAATGGAATTATTTTCTTTCTCTTTTGTTTCATCGGACGTAATCCTTTTATTATCAGGAACATCGTAATATCGGTTAAACTCTTGAATCAAAAGATCCACTGGAATTCTCTCTGCAAAGCGAATCACTGCTGCTCTCCATTCAGGGGTGAAAACTGAAACTAATTTCGGATTCCCTTCAAATTTGTTATTGCATTTTCTCTTTCTTCCGCATTGATCTCGCTGTAGATTCTTTGAGATGAAATCTTCTGTAAATTGGAAGACAGATTCGATCGATTCTTCGGTGTGGCTCTCCATATATATTGTACGCTGAATCTTGAATGCAAGCCTGGTAAATCCAAAGAAGATGTTTTCAAATATACGGGAAACATATATGGAGAGTCACAACTTCAAATCCAGAGGGGTAGGGTATATATATCTTTATAGATTTTATCAGTCAAATCATTCGGGGGAGGGTGTCCTTTGTCCCACAAACAAGGGGGTCTCATACATCAATTTAGTGTGTGACTTGGCACAATTTGAGCCGATTGCGGGACCATGTCCCGTGGAAGCGAAGTGCAACTTGGCCACGTAATTCCGTTTTTTTTATTAGTTGAATAAATGCAATTAAACTCCGAATTTATTAATCACAGAGGGTAGAGTAAAGCATTTATTAATCATACACCAATTTGGTGATTGGCTTGGCCGTGACCTTAAAAATAGATTATTATTATTATTATTTTAATTATAATATTATTAAAATAAATAAATTCACTTTTTATTTTGTTTATAATAATAATAATAATAATAATAATAATAATTGGTGTATGAGATCTTTATTTGTGGGACAAGGGATCCTCTCGACCCAAAAATTTGACTGGTAAAATCTATGGAGGTATACATGCAATTAAACTCCAAATTTATTAATCATAGAAGGTAGAGTAGAGCCTTTATATATATATATATATATATATATATATATATATATATATATATATATATATATTAAAAAGGGGTGGAATCAATTACTAAACATAACGGAATAACTACTTTGATATTTTTAAATGGTTAAGAAAATGCGTTTCCTCCTAAGAGATCACAAGTTCAAATCCATAGGGGTCCCTTGTCCCACAAACAAGGGGGCCTCATACACCAATTTGGTGGTTGACTTGGCCTAGATTATTATTAATATTATTATTTAATTATAATATTATTAAAATAAATAAAATTCATTTTTTTATTTTGTTTATTATAATAATAATAATAATTGGTGTATGAGACCCTTGTTTGTGGGACAAGGGACCCCCTCGACCCAACCATTTGACTATGGAGGTATACATACCCTACCCCCTCTGGATTTGAACTTGTGACCTCTTAGGATGATTTTACTAAAATTATTTATAAACATTGGTGAACATAGATATCTCAAACATAAACTTGTGACCTCTTATGAGGATTTTACTAAAATTATTTATAAACATTGGTGAACATAGTTATCTCAAACATAAACTTGTGACCTCTTAGGAAGATTTTATTAAAATTATTTATAAACATTGGTGAACATAGATATCTCAAACATGATTTTACATAAGTGGACATAGTGATCTTCAATATGATTTTACTTCACCATATGCCCAAGGGAACGTAGACATCTGAATGAGAGGCATTTATCCTACCTTGGGTTATTAGAACACTTCTCACTATCACTATAAAATATCTGGGTTTTTAATTCTTTAGCATGTGTCTTGGAGGGTGATTTAATATATTTGGTTGACAAATAACTAAGTATTAACTAAAAGGAGTCAATTGAGTATAGTTTGGATGGTTATGAGGAATGATTTTTATCCTCGTCACTCAATTTCAATTCTCTAAAAAAAAATGAATAATTATATTGTTGTAATGGATTTGAGCTTATATGTAATGGAAAGTTTCCTTTGATTTAATTAAATATCAAGGAAATTGTTTTTTATTTAAAAAAAAAAAACCAAAAATTGTTATGACCATGTGACAATGCATCATTATTACTTTTTGTGGAGTAATATTTACAGAGATAAAATCAATATCATTATGGTACTAAGAGATATAATAATAATTGGTCTATGAGATCCTTGTTTGTGGGACAATGGATCCCCTCCCAACTATTTGAGTGGTAAAGTCTACGGAGGTATACATGCAATTAAGCTCCAAATTTTTAATATATATATATATATATATATATATATATATATATATATATATATATATATATATATATATATTAAAAAGGGGTGGAATCAATTACTAAACATAACCAGATAACCACTTTGATATTTTTAAATGGTTAAGAAAATGTGTTTCCTCTTAAGATGTCACAAGTTCAAATTTGTAGGGGGTAGAGTATGTATACCTCTGTAGACTGGTGGTCCCTTGTCCCACAAACAATGGGGCCTCATACACCAATTTGGTGGTTGGCTTGGTTGTGACCTTAAAAATAGATTATTATTATTATTATTATTATTATTATTATTTAATTATAATATTATTAAAATACATAAAATTCATTTTTTATTTTGTTTATTATAATAATAATAATTGGTGTATGAGACCCTTGTTTGTGGGACAAGGGACCCCCTCGGCCCAGCCATTTGACTATGGAGGTATACATACCCTACCCCCTCTGGATTTGAACTTGTGACCTCTTAGGAGGATTTTACTAAAATTATTTATAAACATTGGTGGACATACATATCTCAAACATAAACTTGTGACCTCTTAGGAGGATTTTACTAAAATTATTTATAAACATTGGTGAACATAGATATCTCAAACATAAACTTGTGACCTCTTAGGAGGATTTTACTAAAATTATTTATAAACATTGGTGAATATAGATATCTCAAACATGATTTTACATAAGTGGACATAGTGATCTTCAATATGATTTTACTTCACCATTTGCCCAAGGGAACGTAGACATCTGGATGAGAGGCATTTATCCTACCTTGGGCTATTAGAACACCTCTCACTATCACTATAAAATATCGGTTTTAATTCTTTAGCATGTGTCTTGGAGGGTGATTTAATACATTTGGTTGACGAATAACTAAGTGTTAACCAAAAGGAGTCAATTGGGTATAGTTTGGATGGTTATGAGGAATGATTTGTATCCTCCCCACTCAATTTCAATTCTTTAAAAAAAATGACATGAATAAGTATATTATTATAATGGCTTTGAGCTTATATGTAATGGTCTTTGTTTCAATTAAATATCAAGGAAATTGCTTTTTATTTAAAAAAAAAAACCAAAAATTGTTATAACATGTGACAATGCATCATTATTACTTTTTGTGGAGTAATATTTACAGAGATAAAATCAATATCATTATGGTACTAAGAGATATAAAAGTCCTTAATGTTGCACAAACTTTGCAATGGGGATTTATGTGACCTCTATGGTTTTTATCTCTTCTAGTGCTATGCCAATTAAGATTTGATGGGGTCATTATTTAACACCAAAAATAGGGTTTAAAACCTTGTACAATTTTTTTTTAAGGTGCATAAAATATTATAAGTCCCTCGACTCCTCACATAAGATTTTTAAAAGTAATCATTGGCTCAAGAGTGAGAAAGAGTCTCGATTTTGAAATTTGTTAGGTTAAATGTTGGCCCATGAAATACTTTGGTGCTTAAAACCATGGGATTAGGAAGTAAATGCTAGAGTTAAGAAGTAGATCTAAGAAGTAAATGATAGATCTAAGTCACATGGACATGCATGGGGCTTAGAGTGCAGACTATGATTAGGGTGTAGACTATCATATAGTCAGTATATTGAATTGTTAGCTTAGGAATGAAATATGGGCTCAACTCCCAGTTTGAGTAAACCAATGATGGGTCTCTTTAGCAAGGACATGGTTGAGGGATAAAATTCATTTTTTTAAACAATAAAAGCCATTACCTTAGGCACCATACGCTATTTCTAGGGCTGGGAGTGGAATAAGCCCACAAGCACAACAAAGCACCTTCAAAAGGATATTTTGGCCCACAAGTGGCATGTGGGATTGATTCTTAGGATTGCATTAGTACTAGGGATCATCTCTTCATCCAAGGCATGGTTAAAGGACAATAAAAAGGATCTTATGCCTTATACATTACTTTTAGAGCTGCTGGTTAAATCATGGGTCCATGACCATGACATAAAACCTCCATAAGGAATGCACCCTGCAGGTGGTATACATATATGATTTTTGAGGTTTGGTACACTAAGGATGGTTCTTCTAACCCGTAACATTAGTCGAGGATAAAACCTAGGGGCGTGAGCTGTAAACAATACTTTTAGTGTATGTGGAAGATGCACTAGGCCTTACATAGTGATGCAAGCCAAGTGAAAATAATTTTTGGTTCATCAATACAATATTATCAGGTTTCTAATATTTGGCACATAAAGGATGAGTCGCATGTCTCGAGACATAGTTCAAGGCCAAAAATAAGGGGCTTTAGGCTGTAAATTCCCAAGAGTGGTTTATGGGTTTGATTCAGTGGTTTAGTGCACTAGGGGTTATTCTTCTAACCCAATACATGCTTCAAGGGAAAAATATATAAGATTTGGCCCTACAAGAGTGATTTCTAAGGAACATTAGCCATGAATGGGGACTGAAATAATGAAGCTCACCCTTTATATGGTACCGCTATCAAATGAGTATGATAGTATGCCTAGTTAACATTTGAAAAACAATGGAAGGGTCTGATTATCAAAGACATTCTATGTAGATGAAATGCAATGGCCTAGGCCCTAAACATGCTACTCCTAAGGTGTGTGGTTTGTGAATGGTGCCCTAAACCACCAAACAAGCCCTCCATATGGAATCTTTGGTTAAAGTGGGACAATAACTTAACTAAAATGTTTGGTAATCCAAATAAAGGTATATTTCCCCAAGAAATGCTTTTGGGGTGAAAATCGATGGAATGGGCACTATACACTACTTTTAGGACATAGAGTGGGGATTAAAAACCAAGTTGTTAGTCCCACACACTACTTCCATGGCTTGCAATACACTATACTAGGAATATTTGACCCAATAGTGGAATAACAATCTAGTTCAAAGGTTTGTCACATAGAGGACATATCACCTTGACCAATAGATAGTTCAATGCAAAAAATCAAGGATTATGCTATAAAATTAATCTTCTATGGCTCATGCATTGTGCATAGGGCCCCAAACCATAACACATTCCCTTCATAAGGTATATTTTTCCTAAATGGGGTATACGTGTTTGATTTTAAGTTTTTTCATTCACCTTTAGGAACACAAATCTTGTCAAGCTTGTAGAGTAGAACATTCTGGAAATGATAGCCAACCTTGTTGTCACCTTCTTCTATATGAATTTGGCCCTACAACTTATGAAACACCACCTTGAAGTGCTCATCTTCTTTGTATGCATCATGGATAAAAGGCTCCATGTGCATTAGATTTCCCAAATCTATAATCTTAGTTATGGGTGTCCTTGAAAGCAAGGATTCCAACTTGTTTGTGACACCCTTCTTTTACTTTATGACCAAATGAAATTGTTGTAAAAACACCATCCACTTGTAATGCCTGGTTTGTTGTAGCTTACTATGGGCCTACAAATAATGTAGTGGTTGGTGATATGTATGGATAATGGTCTCCTTTCCCATTAGATAGTGCTTCCACTTTTTGACAACTTGTACCAAGGCATAGAGCTTCATGTTGTAGGTAGGGTAGTTGAAAACCTCCCCATGAAATACTTTATAATGATAGCATACATGCCTTCTTCCCTGCATTGGTACTACTCCCATGGCATACCCACTTACATATGTCTCCACTTCGAAGGGCTTCTGCAAGTTTGGTAGTGCGAGCACTAGTGCTTGATTGATCTTTCATTTTAGCTTAGAAAAGTCCTTATGCTAATTCTCCCCCCACTGGAAACTCTTACCACTGGCTATTATGGCGTGGAGGGGTGCAACTACCGTTGAAAATGAAGCTATGAACTTGCTCAAGTATTGTGATGCCCCCAAAAAAAATCCTAACTTTAGTGACATTTGTGGGAACTAGCCATTTAATGATGGCCTCCATATTTGTGGGATCTATTTTGATCTCCCCTACAATGATCACATACCCCAAATAGACCAAATACTGCTAAGAAAACTTGCATTTCTTTAGATTCACCAGTAGGTGGTGCTTTTTCAGAGTCTCTAACACCCACATAAGATGTGATATGTGCTCATCCCAGGTAACACTATAAACCAATATATCATCCAAATTGACAATAACAAATGAATATAGATAATGTCATAAAACATCATTCATTAGTCTCATAAATGTAGTCAGTGAGTTGCATAAACTGAATGGCATAACCAACCAATCATACAAAGCTTTCCTTGTATTGAAAGAAGTTATCCATGTATCTTCTTCTTTAACTTGTACCTGATGATATCATGATTTCAATTCTAGCTTAGTGAAGTACTTGGCATGCTGCAACTGCTCCAATAGATCATTGATCCTTGAAAAAGGGTACCGATTCTTCAGTGTAATCTTGTTCAATGCCCTCTAATCGATACACATTCTCCAAGTCCCATCCTTATTGGAAAAAAATATAATGTGTGACCCACAAGGTGAGGTACTTGGTCGAATCACACATTGCTCCAACAACTTCTCCTTCACTTCATTTACTTCCAGAATAGACTGTCTATATAGTCCAATATTCGACAATGGGGAGTTTGACAATAACTTTATTTTGTGATCCACGTCCCTCTTAGGTGGTATCCATTTAGGCTGTTGGAACACTCCTCTATATGCATGTAACACCTCCTCCAATTGATGTTTTCTTCTCTTTAGTACTCCCCTCCAGGGATGTCTTCATTCTCATTGACTCATCATCAGATTGCTTTTCTCTTAAGAAAAACAAAACATATTTCTTACTAGAACTAATCAACTTCTTGGCTTGATTGGCACATACCAGTGAGATATTTGACTTTCCTTTATGTGCTTTGATGATGTAGGACTTCCCATCCTTGATCAATCAATATTGGTTGGATCTCCACATGAATATTGCATTCCTCATATACATGTAAGGGATTCCAAACACTACTTCACATACATCAAAGGGTACTACATCCAATTCCACTTCATTAATAAAATCAACACTTACAACAAACTTAATCTTACAGTGTTTCATTACCTTTATCTATTCATCCTTGTTTACCCAACCTAGTGGATAGGGGCTAGGATGATTGTGAACCTTCAATCCAAGCTTGCTAACCAAATACACTGCTATGAGATTATCCTGTGAACTAGAGTCAAACAAAGCATCCATCTTGGTCTTCTTGACCTGAATCTTGATGTGGAAGAGCTTGGTCATCTCCTTCTCTTCTTGGTGATGAAGGCCACTCAAATTCATCTCCTTCTGCACAGATACGCATAAAATATTTTCATCCACATCTGAGCTACTTTAAACCTGATTGCTTGAATATGTGGCTAGAAGGTTCTTTTTCTTTCCTTCCTTCTTGCGATTCTTTAGGTTGGCTCTAGATGTAGTTTCAAATATTTTTCCTTGGTGTGGCCATCAATGTTGCAATGATTGCAATGGTTTCTAGCATATTTACTCTTATGTGTAGTGGTTGTTGTCTTCTTATATTCCCCCCTTTCCACTTATTATTCCCTTCCTTGGAAGATTCCTAGTTGTCTTTCTTCTTCGAACCACTTAGTTACCCTTTATTTTGGCCTATGTTTTCCAGGAATTGTGCCTATACACACGCCTCATCCATTTTACTTGGCTTGAAGAGCATCACCTAATTTTGTAGATGACTGTGTAAACCTCCTAGATACTTAAGGATTGCATCTGGGTTCTTGGGAGATATACCCAACAGTATGGCCATATTTTTGAACTTAGTGGTGTACTCCTGTACTCTCCACCCCTACCTCTCCTTGAAGTAGTGCCACTGGATCCATTGGTCCTATACATACCCGATAGGTTAGAATTGGGAATTGATGATGGTTTTGAAGTCCTCCCACCTAGTTACTGGCATATCACAGTCTAGCCTAATTGTTTCAATGTGGATTTCCCACCAGCTTAAGGCATATCCCTCTAACTTCAATCTAGAAAATTAAATCTTCTACCCTTCATATATATGGTGAACACTAAAATAAAATTCTAGCTGTTGCAACCAATGATTCACTTTTAATGCATCAATATCACTTTGATATGGCTTTATGTCCACTTCCACTTCCACTTCCATATTGAATAAGGACTATGAAGGGTTCACGACACTCAAACTCAATTGATCACTCCCAGATTCTTTCTGTGACTCCTTTCCCTAGTCTTCTCAATATCCCAATTTCCTCTCCGATATGATATCTAAGTTAGAGCCTCCATCATCTCCGAAAAATCCAAGCCTTCTTACTAGAGCCACCATGAGGAGGTTCCTATTGCAATTGATGTTCGCTACTTGCGCTTCCAATCCCTCAAATATCTCTTTTTCTGGATCTCTAGGGTTATTATGAATAGACTCATCCACCATGGATACAGTTTCTGCAACTTCTCTTTAATCTGATTCCTAGATCCTACAACTTCCCACAAATACCCAAAATAAAAACTTGCTTTGATACCAATATGATCTGTAAAATGTCGTGGATATTCCACTGGAATAGTTCATCACAACATATCTAATAAAATACTGAAATCTTTACTATTTTAGTTTTTTTTTCCTTTAGATATCAAAATATGTATTTATTGATTTTATGCTTATGCATGAAATAGATAAAATGTGGAAAATATATAATAGTAAAATACAATCATGCTTTTCACAAATAAACATAATATATGACTTGGGAAACCTAGTATGGGAGAAAACCCAGCTAGAAGGTGAGGCTTATCTTCTCTCTTTTCCCTAGTATAGAAATGATGCAAGTACAAAGAAAGAGGCACTCTCTAACGAGTTTCCTTTGAACTGTGGCTTGTATGGCTACTAAAAAATTTCTCCTCCTCTATTATGCTCACAGAATACCACTCTTAGATTTTTTTCTCAGCTATGTCCAATAAGATACAATGCAAAATAATGAAACTCCTTCTCCTCCTAGTGACCCGATATTTAACATAGCTCGATAGCCATGTAGGGATAGACTTTTGACTTCCTCAAGCGCCAATTATGGTAGGGTTTTGAACCTTATATAATATTCTTGAAATCCCACATGTGGCTAGACCCATATGCATGAGTAATAGGGGTTGACATGGCATCCTCTCATACAATGGGGGTCAACACGGTAGGTTAACTTGCGAGAGGCATAACTTTTGCATACAATCTCCAATTGATGTGATTTTTGCATCATTGAAAATATATTGATGTGTAGAATAGTTTCATGGGGTCCAAACTTTGTTGGGAATTTTTCAAACCCAGAAAATTCCATTTGATGCCTCTGAATCGCCCTGGAAGGTTTCAAATCCTAATTTTCCAAACTGGGACCTTCCACTAAACTGGCTCTGCAAACTGATTCCTCCAATTTTTCCACTCTAAAATGATCAATATAGATGAAAAAAATATAATGATTTAATCTAGATCAGTTTGGCACTAAAAAATGATGTTCACACAAACAATTTCACATACAAATGATTAAACAAGAGATCGAATTGAGAAAGGGTGAATTTGACTGTAGATTCCACCAACAACTCAACAATAATTAATGTTGTAGTTAAATACCAAAGACTCCAACACACACATTTTAGTACTATGGGTGAAATCAATGGTCCAACTAAAGGAGTTAACAAAGTTCCCAAGCATAATTTACCCCTATGACTAATCAAAGTGATTTTAACACTACAATATTTTGAGTGGTTAATAATTTCATGGTGCTAGAATTAAATATCACCACTAAAAAAACAATTATAGGCCAATACAAACACACAATATTTAACCACATCTGGATGAGAGGCATTTATCCTACCTTGGGCTATTAGAACACATATCACTATCACTATTAAATATATGGGTTTTAATTCTTTATCATGTGTCCTGGAGGGTGATTTAATACATTTGGTTGACAAATAACTAATTATTAACCAAAAGGATTCAATTGGCTATAGTTTGGATGGTTACGAGGAATGATTGTTATCCTCCCCACCGCAATTCAATTCCTTTAAAAAAAAAATGAAATGAATAAGTATATCATTGTAATGGCTTAGAGCCTATATGTAATGGATAGTTTCCTTTGATTCTATTGAATATCAAAGAAATTGTTTTTTATTTTAGGAAAAAATTAACCAAAAGGAACTATCACCATGTGGCAATGCATCATTATTAACTTTTGTGGGCTAACATTTACACAAGATAAAATCATTATCATTATGGTACTGAGAGATATAAAAGTCCTCAAAGTTGCACAAACTTTGCAATGGGGATTTATGTGACCTCTATGGTTTTTATCTCTTCTAGTGCTATGCCAATTAGGATTTGATGGGGTAATTATTTAGCACCAAAAATAGGGTTTAAAACCTTGTACAATTTTTTTTAAGATGCATAAAATATTATAAGTCCCTCGACCCCTCACATAAGCTTTTTGAAAGTAATCACTGGCTCAAGAGTGAGAAAGAGTCTCGATTTTGAAATTTGATAGGTTTAACCTTGGCCCATGAAATACTTTGGTGCTTAAAACCATGGGATTAGAAGGTATATGCTAGAGCTAAGAAGTAGATATAAGAAGTAAATGATATATCTAAGTCAATTGGCCATGCATGTGGCTTAGGGTGTAGACTATGAGATAGTCAATATATTGAATTGTTAGCTTAGGAATGAAATATGGGCTCAACTCCAAGTTTGAGTAAACCAATGATGGGTCTCTTTAGCAAGGACATGGTTGAGGGATAAAATTCATTTTTTAAAACAATACAATGCATTACCTTAGGCACCATACACTATTTCTAGGGCTACTGAGAGTTGAATAAGCCCACAAGCATAACAAAGCACATTCAAAAGGATATTTTGGCCCACAAGTGGCATGTGGGATTGATTCTTAGGATTGCATTAGTACTAGGGATCATCTCTTCATCCAAGGCATGGTTAAAGGACAATAAAAAGGATCTTATGCCTTATACATTACATTTAGAGCTGGTGGTTAAATCATGGGTCGATGACTGTGACATAAAACGTCCATAAGGAATCCACCCCGCAGGTGGTATACATATACATATATGATTTTATGGATGCATATGGTTCTTCTAACCCATAACATTAGTGGAGGATAAAACCTAGGGGCGTGCACCATAAACAATTCTTTTAGTGTCTGTGGAAAATGCACTAGGCCTTACACAGTGATGCAAGCCAAGTGAAAGGAACTTTTGGTTCATCAATACAATATTATCAGGTTTCTAATATTTGGCACATAAAGGATGAGTCTCATGTCCCGAGACATAGTTCAAGGCAAAAAATAAAGGGCTTTAAGCCGTAAATTCCCAAGAGTGGTTTATGGGCTTGATTCAGTGGTTTAGTGCACTAGGTTTTTTTCTTGTTACCCAACACATGCTTCAAGGGAAAAATACATGAGCTTTGGCCCTAGAAGAATAATTTCTAAGGAACATTGGCCATGAATGGGGACTAGAATAATGAATCTCACCCTTTAGATGGTACCGCTATCAAATGAGTATGATACATGGCTAGTTAACATTTGTAATATTGTGGAAGGGTCTCCTCATCAAAGACATACTATGGAGATGAAATGCAATGTCCTAGGCCCTAAACATGCTACTCCTAACGTGTGTGGTTTGTGAATGGTGCCCTAAACCACCAAACAAGCCCTCGATAAGGAATCTTTGGTTAAAGTGGGACAATAACTTAACTAAAGTGTTTGGTAATCCAAATAATGGTATATTTCCCCAAGAAATTCTTTTGGGGTGAAAATCGATGGCATGGGCACTATACACTACTTTTAGGACATAGAGTGGGGATGAAAAACCAAGGTGTTAGTCCCACACACTACTTCCATGGCTTGCAATACACTATACTAGGAATATTTGACCCAATAGTGGAATAAAAATCTAGTTCAAAGGTTTGTCACATAGAGGACATATCACCTTGACCAACATATAGTTCAATGCCAAAACATAAGGCTTATGCTATAAAATTATTCTTCTATGGCTCATGCACTGTGCATAGGGCCCCAAACCATAACACATACCCTCCATAAGGTATATTTTTCCTAAATGGGGTATACATGTTTGATTTTAAGTTTTTTCATTCACCTTTAGGAACACAAATCTTGTCAAGCTTGTAGAGTAGAACATTCTGGAAATGATAGCCAATCTTGTTGTCACCTTCTTCTATATGAATTTGGCCCTGCAACTTCTGAAACACCTCCTTAAAGTGCTCATCTTCTCTGTATGATGTTAATGTTTATGCCATTATTATAGTTCTTTTCATTTCATTAGATAAGAACATAATACGAACAAGATCACTGAGAAATACACATTCACAAGAGACACAACATTTATCCAGGGAAACCCTCTAGGGGAAGAAAACCCAACAAAACTTCCTTATCATAAATAGCTTATACAATGTTCAAGAGATAACTCAAACCAATACATAAAGTCCTCCCCAAGAGATGCGCCACTCTTCTTCTCCTCTCTCCAATAGGTAATTGCAGCTTGCCTCATAAGAGAATGAGCAAGTGAGTTGTGTGTTTGAAGTGAGGCGCTAGCCTCTTATTTATATCAAACTGGCACATGTGAAAGGTCACAACTTGGCAGGGCCGACCTCTCACTCTGGGTGGGTAAACCCACCTTTAATTAATTATGGGTCTTCCATTATAACTGTTGGGGCCGACTTCTTATTCTGCACTTTGTAATTGTCTGATGACCAATCCGCAAAAGGGGATTTGGTCCTTATACAATTACCGACATGATTAATCCTCAATGGGGATTAATCCAATAACAAAAATAATAATAATGACATGATTAATCCTCAATGGGGATTTAATCCAATAATAAAAATAATAAGAATGCTCTTTGCAGTTACATTATTTCAACACTCCCCCTTAACAAGAAGGGCATTCTTCATCGACATCAGGCGAGAGAGGTCTGCATCATCAGTGGCATCTGGAGGATAGTATCATCAATATCATCTTGAAACATTGTCTAGAACATTTATGAGTCATCAGAAGTTTTCTTCATCAACAGCATCATCATTCTCGAAAGAATTCTATCATCATCTGCATCAAATATGTATCAGTAAAAATGATACCTCATCACAACACTAGGCTGGCACATCACAGTACTACACTAGCTCAATGCCACAGTGGTTAAGCTGGTAGCTCAGTGTCAGTCACATCTTGCTTTATGTCTAACAACTAGGTCAAAAGCAAGTAATATCATCATCTCGCTTTACGTCTAACAACTAGGTCATAAGCGAGGAATCACAACGTCATGCTTTACGTCTAACAACTAGGTCAGAATCATGACTCATCTTGCTTTACGTCTAACAACGAGGTCAGAAGCAAGGAACACATCAACATCTCTCTTTACGTCTAACAATGAGGTCAGAAGCGAGGAATCATCTTGCTTTACGTCTAACAACTAGGTTAGAAGCAAGGAATCAACGACGTTATGCTTTACGTCTAACAACTAGGTCAGAAGCATAACTCATCTTTCTTTACGTCTAACAACAAGGTCAGAAGCAAGGATCACACAACGTCATGCTTTATGTCTAACAGCGAGGTCAGAAGCATGACTCATCTTGATTTACGTCTAACAGTGAGGTCAGAAGCAAGGATCACACGGCTTCATGCTTTACGTCTAACAGTGAGGTCAAAAGCATGACTCATCTTGCTTTACGTCTAACAACGAGGTCAGAAGCAAGGATCACACGGCATCATGCTTTACGTCTAACAGCGAGGTCAGAAGCATGACTCATCTTGATTTATGTCTAACAATGAGGTCATAAGCAAGGAATACATCTACTCCCCCTTTCAGGGAAGGTCCTTACGGACAATACCAAGCTTATCTTGAAAGTGTTAAAACTTTACATGAGATAGAGGCTTAGTCATCACATCAGCAACCTGTTCATCCGTGCTAATGTACTGGAGCTTCAAGGCTCCCCTCTATACCATGTCACAGATGAAATGATAGCGAATCTCTATGTGCTTCGATCTGTCATGGAACACATGATTCTCTATCATTTTAATATAGCTTTGATTGTCACATAGAATCGCGGTTGCTTTCATCTCCAAATCAAATAGGCCTGTCAGCAAATTTCAAAGACATATAGCTTTGCAACTAGCAGAACATGCGGCAATGTACTCTGCTTCCGCTGTGCTGAGAGCAATAATGGGTTGCTTCCTACTCTGCCACAAGATCATAGCTGATCCCAAACTGAAACAACATTCGAAAGTGCTTTTTCTATCAGCAGCACTTCCTGCCCTATCTGCATTAGTATATCCACTCAGTGTGAAGTCATGATATCCATCATAGATAAGACCATAGTCCATTGTACCTTTAAGTTACCTCATCACATGTTTTGCAGCCACTAAATGAACACGTCTGGGCTCTACCAGAAACTGACTCAAGGTGTTCACTGCAAAACAGATGTCTGGTCTGGTGTTCATCAGGTACATCAACGATCCAATAATCGGTCTGTACAGAGTGGCATCTATCAAGTCTGACGAGGTATCGACCAACAGCTTTAGCTTTGCTTCCATGGGAGTATTCATGGACTTGCATTCTAGCATGTCGAATCTCTTTAAGATTTCAACTGTGTATGATCCAGAAGCCTGACAGGGCTCAAAAAGGCTAAAAAATGAAAGCGCTTGGAATTTGATGAAATCAATGCCATTTCGTCCGTCTCATCTTCCTGATTCTGACCATATATTTACTTTGTCAAACGGGCTTCGTATGCGAAAGATATCGCATTCTGTCCGAAAACCCAAACAGGCAAAAAAAGTGGATGAATGTACAGTTCGTATTGTGCCACATGGTAGGCTGACTGTACAGGCCGTATGACCGTACAGATGACATGGCAGCTTCTGGTGACGACATGTGGTAGGTGATGGAGCACATGACAGGTATAGTTGGACCAGTCAGAGGGTGACATGTGTCACCACTGTAAGGGTGACATGTGGCACAGGTTGACGTGGCAAGGATGACATCAACAGGCTGACTGGGTAGGTAAGTTAACAGGTGGTAGGGTACATGTCAGACACATGGACCATCTGATGCTCAACAAATGGCATTTTTTGATTGGTGGTGGAGGTGCCATGTGGCCCAGTCATGGGCTGCCACGTGGCACCCTGTGGTTGGCTCTCAAGTTATGTAAAATTATATGGTCTCCACTGGGGTCGAACCCCTGACCTCTCCTCCGGGCTATGGACTGGTAGGACCGGGCTAATCGCCCACTCCAATGGTAGTTCTTAACAACTATACGGTAAAGAATGTATTTGAATTTGAATGAAACAACATTCGGAGGGGGAAAGGGCTGGGGCTTAGCCCCAGCCCTCGGCACTAACACATGACCAGACCATCCACGAGAACCAGGAGCCAAGGCACGGAGGTATGGGGATTCGGTCCTATCCACACCAACGAACCGAGAGCTAAGCGCGCGGGGAGTTAAGTTGTTAGCCTGTGGTCTATTCATATGTCGTTACCATAGAACCAAGCAACGACAGAGCATGGGGAGTTGGAAGATAGGGACCCGCCCTTGGTTCTCGGGCGGTTCCATGTGACCCGGACCTTAATCCAGACAGGGCGCGCGGGGGGTTATGACTGTTAGCCTGAGGATCTATGCAAAGCCCCAAGAACCAGGAGCCAACGCACGAATGGGCCAGCGCTTAGCCCTTTGGGCTAGTGCTTGGCCAAAAATAGCTCATATGACCCTGTTTTGAGGGTGCGCGCCCAGCTCTAGGGGGCTGCATAGCACATTTTTGTACAAAAGTGGTTTTTTTCCAATGTTTTGGGATTTTAATTGATTTTTATGCCTGTAACTAATGGATTTTATCCATTTTTGGGAGATATTGGGCATTTTTGGAGCCCAAATTTTGGGAGGAAGTTGGGGATGGATAACCAACTTCAGATCTATAATAACCAAGCCTGTTTGAGGCCATGGAAGGGATTCAGAGTAGAGTTATGCTGAAGGGAAGCCAAGCCAAATCCATTTTTATGCAGGGAAGATATTGAGGAGCAGACTGTTGCGGGCCATTTCTGGGAGCTCCGGACATCCGTTTTGCGTGCCGTTTTCTTTGCTGGGTTCTAGAGATCTGGAAGAACATGACCAGATGATTCTTGTAGCCAATTGGCACTGATGCGATGTAATTTTGAGCTTTTGAACAGAAATAAAGAAGCCTCCCCCACAGAGACAAAGGCTCGGAGATGTAGGCAACATTGTGCCGAACTCTGTTATCAATTCTCGTGTTATGGTTTGCTGTTTATTACTTCATTTCATATCTACATATGTGTATATGGCTGTCATAATTCCTCTCTTTTCCTCATTCTTTCATTAAGCTTCTTAAAAGGGTTAATTAATACATGCAATTTAAAACTCAACCATAGTCATTAAAAGATCCTATGGATCAAGTGGTATCAGAG
>ML783627.1:456980-490296 GCA_009831015.1 Picea engelmannii | reverse complement strand
TTGATGTTCTTTCCTTCATATAGTTTGCTTAGAGAATCAAACATCTCCTTCGGGGTTTTCTTTGACGATACATACGGGATCAGGTGGTCTTTGATTGAATCTGCAATGATTCTCTGAGCCCTGATTGAGTCCTTCTGATGCTTAGCTTTCTCTACGGCATCTTCAGGTTCCTCCACTTATTCTTTGATAAATCTTGATAGGTCATTCTCTGCAAGGATCAAACTGATCCTATACTTCCAGGCACGAAAGTTGTCTATGCCTTCTAATTTCTCAACAAGCTTTGTGCTTGCAGACATCTTGTACTTTCGGCAACAAAAATAACCAAAAAATTGAAAGTGCTCGAAATCAAATTTTGACCTTATCAGGAGGTGCGCTTGGCTGAGGCGAGTAGCCTGGTGTCCTCAGATCTGAGAAAATCCAAAATTTACCTCATCAAATATGATCTGCGGATTTCTGGATTGGTGCTTCCGGTACTTCTGGTACTCTGGTACTTTTGGTACTTCTAGTACTTTTGTGAAACTAGGGTTTCACTTTCCAGGAGATCCAACCACTGAAAAGGTGCAATCTAGGTGCCAAATTGATCCTTGGGGGAGGGCGCAACTTTCTAGGAGGTTAGGGAGCTGAAAATATTCACTTTTGCAAAACCCTAATTTTTGGGTACGGTAACAGTGACATTTTTCCTCTTGCAAATAATTCTTTCTTCAAGTTGGCTCTGATACCATGTTAATGTTTATGCCATTATTATATTTCTTTGCATTTCATTAGATAAGAGCATAATAAGAACAAGATCACTGAGAAATACACATTCACAAGAGACACATCATTTATCCTGGGAAACCCTCTAGGGGAAGAAAACCCAACAAAACTTCCTTATCATAAATAGCTTATACAATGTTCAAGAGATAACTCAAACCAATATAGAAAGTCCTCCCCAAGAGATGCACCACTCTTCTTCTCCTCTCTCCAATAGGTAATTGCATATTGCCTCATAAGAGAATGAGCAAGTGAGTTGTGTGTTTGAAGTGAGGGGCTAGCCTCTTATTTATATCAAACTGGCACGTGTGAAAGGTCACAACTTGGCAGGGCTGACCTCTCACTCTGGGTGGGTAAACCCACCTTTAATTAATTCTGGGTCTTCCATTATAACTGTTGGGGCCGACTTCTTATTCTTCACTTTGTAATTGTCCGATGACCAATCCGCAAAAGGGGATTTGGTCCTTATACAATTACCGAAATGATTAATACTCAATGGGGATTAATCCAATAAAAATAATAATAATAATGACATGATTAATCCTCAATGGGGATTTAATCCAATAATAAAAATAATAAGAATGCTCTTTGCAGTTACATTATTTCAACATATGCATCATGGATAAAAGGCTCCATGTGCATTATATTTCCCAAAGCTATAATCTTGGTTGTGGGTGTCCTTGAAAGAAAGGATTCCAACTTTCTTGTGCCGCCCTTCTTTGTAAAACCTCCGTCCACTTGTAATGCTTGGTTTTTTGTAGCTTACTATGGGTGTACAAATAATGTAGTGGTTGGTGATCTATATGGATAATGGTCTTCTTTCCCATTAGATAGTGCTTCCACTTTTTGGAAAATTGTACCAAGGAATAAAGATTCTTGTTGTAGGTAGGGTAGTTGAAAACCTCCCCATGAAATACTTTAGAATGATAACATACATGCCTTCTTCCGTGCATTAGTACTGCTCCCATGGCATACCCACTTGCATCTGTGATGCAGGAGCATCACAACAACAAGCGAGCGTGGAAAAAAATGCCAACGCATTTTGGCACATGATGAATTGTTTGAAATGTTTTGAAGTTTGATACGCCAAACTTAAATGTAATAGTTAAGAA
The DNA here is from genome assembly GCA_009831015.1 of Picea engelmannii. NCBI lineage: Eukaryota > Viridiplantae > Streptophyta > Pinopsida > Pinales > Pinaceae > Picea > Picea engelmannii. The sequence goes on along the minus strand of ML783627.1, from coordinate 488,431 downwards.
AGAGTGTACTTGTAGATTGTAATCAGACCTTGAGCATCCCGCTCTCATCTGAAGGACCAAGAGGCATTTATGCTAGTAAATGTAAGTAGGTAGCTTTGAATTCTTAGATTAGACAGTTTTAGGAGCCGGAGGGAAAACATATATAGACACCCTCACTTGTATCATTGTAACATTAGCAGCATGATCAATAGAGCATAGAGAAGAAGAAGCAGAAAGCTGTGTAGAAGAACATATGTACATAAGTTCTGAGATTAATATATGAAGCTTTGATTCAGACTCATGGTGTTCAAATACTTTCTGTATATGCATGATTGAATGTTATGCTCATGATGGTTTTACTCTTTCTAGTATACATTTGCTTTTATGCCATGTATGTATGATTTCATGTTAAGCATTCGAAGTCTGAGAGAGTAAAGAATGAGTTTCAATTGTTTCTTTTTCTGAGAGAGAGTTTTCCTGCAAGGAGTGTAGTGAAATTGTCCACAAGGTGTGCGTTGACAGAAGTCAGAGTTCGTCTCTGCAAGCTCAGGAGGGATAACATTGTTCTCATTCTCACAAAAGTGCAAGTTAAGCACAGTAGCTGTGCAAGGAGTGTGTAGGCCGAGTGAAGTCTCAGAGTTACAACCTGAGTGAAATTGTTGAAGGACTGCTGTTGCAGAGAGTGCACATAGTCGAAGAATCCAATACTTGGAAGTATTGAAGAGTTGCCGCAAGGAGTGCGTGCAAGAGTCTTCTTGAAGACTCGAGTTGTCGAAGAGAAGCTCAAGAGGGATAGTGCCTTGAAGTGTTGTAAGAAGGCGCAACGACGTTGTTTTGCAGGTGGATAAGTTTTCATGAAAGAACACTTTGTTCATTTCGTAGGAATCATCAAGGAGGCATTGGATGGTCGAAATTTTCCATGGAGAATTCACGAAGTTCTGAGGGCTGTTGGATCTTACAGAGGAGCAGGGGAGTTACGACAAGCATTCTTCAAGTGCAAGCTCAGGAGAAATCGGGCCATAGGATCTGAGCAAACAAGGGTCGTTGGATCACTCGTGTAATCTCATTTTGTGGATTTGCGAGTTGAAGGGTCAAAACCTTTGCATCAAGATTCGTGAAGTTGCGAAGGGTGAAGTCCCATAATAGAGAGAGAATTTGAGCCGTTTGTTGGAAGGACACGTGTCGCGAGATCCTCTCTATCAGGGATTCGAACATCAGGGTTCAGATAAGGAAGTCCTTCGACTTCGCGAGTAGAGAAGTCGCGAGAGAATCACAACCTTCCATCGGAGGAGGACAGGTGGCAAAGATCAAAGAATCTCGTGAACTCGGAGGTTCGCAAGGTGAGAGCCCAAAGATTGGGTGCTCCAAGTCATGAAGTCACGAAATTGCGAGGAGCGAGGATAGCCGTTGGATCCAGGTCGCGGGAGGACCATTGGATCAGAACCTCATCGCGCGTATGGTGCTTTCGAAAGTTCAGAGGTTGGGAGGACCTCGTCTTAACATCAGAAGTCGTGAAGTGCTGAGAGCCGAGGCATGAGTGTGGACACGTGGCAGAACCACAAGGTGGGGCATGTGTGATTGGCAGGTAAACACGTGTCGCTTGGAGGAAGGATTCAATACTCCGTTGACTTCTCGCGTCTCAGGGATTCACGAGATAAGAGAACGAGAGCTCGACATTGAAACTTGCGAGGTTGCAAATAGTGAGAACACGAGGAGAAAAGTCAACATCGCTTCTTGGGGTTTCATGAAGGGAAGGTGCCAAGGTTGGACACTCGAACTTGCGAAGGTGCGAGTAGTGAAAGGAGCTAACGTTAAGCCTAGCCAATGGTCACGTGTGGAAGGCACTGACAAAGGAAGAGATATACCCATTTCGTGATCTTGGGTATCGCGGGATTGAGAAGGAAGAGTCGGGAGTCACGCCTCACAAACTCGCGGGTGGCGAGTTGTGACAAGCACCTTTGAAATTGGGCCTTGGTCATAGCACTGTGGTCGCACGAAAAGGAGGAGCTCCTTCCTAGTGCTATTTGCACAGGGGAGCTTCCAAAAGGACCTATGGATCAATTAAATTGAGATTCCAACAAGGAATCAAAAAAGCCGATTTTGCTCAAAGGAGATAAAGAACGATCCTGTGAGCGGATCTTGGCCCGAGGGCCGATAGGTCTACATCAAGTGGTATCAGAGCTTGACTTTGTTTGTATACTTTAGGCAGGGAAAGCGAGAAAGAAAATCTCAGCCATGCCGCCAAGAAGAAGAGACAGACAAACACCCGATCTTCTAGAGGAAAGGGAAATGCCAGGAGGAAGGGGTAGGCAGGTGCAAAATCCAGCCATGGAAAGAGAGATGCGTGACATATGTGCCAGACTCATGGACATAGAGACAACGTAGAGGTGCAAAACTGGTGTTTTAGATGTCAGTGAATCTCAGAGTGAAGATGAAGCTGGACATGAAAGAGAAGAAGTTACAACAGAAGATGTAGCAAATGAACGCCTGATTAGGGCTGTTGCAAGAATGGGTGCTAGGGAAAAAATGGATATTCCAGTATATGAGGGAAACTTGGATGCTGAAGAGCTTCTAGACTGGATTAGAGCTCTGGACACACATTTTGACTATGAAGATGTTGAGGAAGACAAGAAAGTCAAACATGTTGTCACAAGACTTAAAGGACATGCAACATTGTGGTGGGATGAGCTACAAGCTGACAGACGCTGCAAAGGCAAGCATAAGATCAAGAGTTGGGATAGGATGATCACAAAGATGAAAGATAAATTTATTTCGAGGGATTACCAAATTGCTCTGTTTCGAAGGATGTAGAATTTGAGACAGAAACTGATGTCAGTGAAGGAATACACTGAAGAATTCTATAGGTTGAAAATCAGGGCAGGTCATCACCAAAGTGATGATGAAAAGGTTGCCAGGTACATGAATGGTATGAGATACGACATTCAGGATGAGATGATCATGATGACCATCCGAACGATGGAAGATGCTTATGAGATGGATCTAAAGGTTGAAGAGAAGCTGAGCCAAAAACAAGGTCAAAGAGGCCGAGGCAAAATTCAAGCCAGAGGCAAATCAGTTGCCCAGGATAGAAATAAAAAACCCAAGGAAGAGTGGAAGAAACCTCAAACTCAAACTAAGAGAGGTGGAAACTCATAGAGAGGGAAGCATACCAAACAGAGAAGTCAGTATGCTGATGGAAACATTATTCCTCATACTAGAGGTAGAGGAAGAGGAAGAGGTGGAGTGGTGAAATGCTTCACAGGTGGAAAGGTCGGACATAAATCTTATGAATGTCCAGATAAGAAGAAAGAAGGTGGTGAAACTCACATTGCCGAAGCATAGAGGTGGAATGTTGAGGTAGAGGATGCTGAAGGCGGAAGATCGCTGATGATGCAAAAAGTTCTCTTAATGCCAGAGAAGGAGGTGGAGAGTTCGGTCCAAAGGAGTAGACTTTTTCAGACCGCTTGCAAGACCAAAGACTGGGCATGCAAAGTCATCGTGGATAGTGGTAGCACAAATAATCTCGTTTCTATAGAGATGGTAGAAAAGATGGAGTTGGAGACTATTGAACATCCAAGCCCATACCGAGTTTCATGGCTACAAAAAGGACATCAGGTAAATGTCACTAAACAATGTTTAGTTGAGTTTAAAATAGGAGGGTATAAAGATGAAATACTCTGTGATGTTATTCCCATGGATGTTTGTCATCTATTGTTGGGTAGACCGTGGAAATATGAGAGAAATGTGATTCATGATGGGAGGAAGAACACATACACCCTAGAGAAGAATGGGAGAACTCACATGTTGCTTCCAATCAAAGATAAGGAAGTAAAACCTGAAATAAGAAACATTGTACTTCTCATGAGTGGGAAGGAACTTCTTACAGAGGTCAAGAAGAAGGAGGAACCACAATTCATTATGCTCAGGAACCCTAAAATTTTTTTAACCAGTACAAGGGTAGATGATTACCGGAAGAGGTTCAAAAACTGTTGGAAGAGCTTCCTGACATAGTAGTGGACGAACTACCTCGTTCGTTACCACCGATCATAAGTGTGAGTCATCATATTGATCTCATACTTGGAGCTAGTTTACAAAATAAAGCAGCGTACACATTGACGCCACAGGAGAATGAAGAAGTCAAAAGATAGGTCCAGGATTTAATGGACAAAGGGTTGGTTAGAGAAAGCTTGAGTCCGTGTACTGTTCCGACAGTGCTCAGTCCGAAGAAAGACGGAGGCTAGAGGATGTGTACTAACTTGAGGGAAATCAACAAGATAACCATCAGGTGCAGATTTCCATTGCCAAGAATGGATGATTTGATGGATTTCTTGAGTGGGGCTAATTTTTTTCGAAAATTGATTTGAAAACTGGATATCACCAGATTCGTATGAGAGAAGGTGATGAATGGAAGACAACCTTCAAGACTAACGAAGGGTTGTATGAATGGCTTGTTATGCTGTTTGTCTTAACGAATGCTCCAAGTACTTTCATGAGGTTGATGAACGAAGTCCCGAAGGATTTCATCGGAAAATTTGTCATTGTATATCTTGATGACATACTGATTTTCAGTAAAACAGCGGCAGAGCATCTGAAACATTTGGATATAGTAATGAAGAGGCTACAACAAGAGAATCTTCTGATAAACATGAAGAAATCCTCATTCATGAAGACAGATCTCATTTATTTGGGATTTTTTATTTCTACAGACAAGTTGAGGATGGATCCAAATAAGGTGGAGGTAATTAAGAATTGGCCATCACCGAAGAATATATTTGAGGTGAGAAGTTTTCATGGATTGGCTAGTTTCTATCGAAAGATCATCAGGAATTTCAGTGGAATTAGTGCACCGATGATGGACACAGTGAAGAAGAGACACAAGTATTTTCACTAGACAGAAGAGGCTGAGAAAAGTTTTAATTTGCTAAAAAGGAAAATCACAGAACAACCAATTTTGGTGTTGCCAGATTTTAAAAACACATTTCAGGCAAAATGTGATGCAAGTGGATTTGCAATAGGCACAGTCTTGAGCCAAGAAGACAGGTCGATAGCATACTTCATCAAGAAGCTGAACGAAATGAAAGTGAAATACTCCACGTATGACAAGGAGTTCTATGCTATTATTCAGGCATTGAAGAAGTGGAGACACTATTTGATTCCTAAGGAGTTTATTTTATACAGTGAAAATCATGCTTTGCAATTTGTGAATCAACAGGAGAAGTTGAACCAGAAGCATGCAAAATGGGTGGAATACATGCATAACTTTACTTTTGTAACTAAGCATATTTCTGGAACTGCTAACAAAGTTGTTGATGCTTTGAGCATGAAATGTTTGTTGTTGCAGGAGTTCAGAGTCAAAACACTGGGTTTTGATGACCTTAGGGACATGTACAGATATGATCCAGATTTTAAGGAGGCGTATGAAGCAGCTGAGAATCCAATTCTCAGGGACATAAGTTAATGGACAGAATACATAATCCAGGAAGGATTACTGTTTAAGGGTAATCAACTTTGTATTCCAAAATGCTCCATCGGGGAAAATGCTTATGAGATTGAACTACCCGATGGGATCAGAATTTATCCGATATTCAATGTCTCAGATTTGTACCCTTACAAAGATGAGGAAGCAGAAGTAGGTAATGAACAACCAGAGGTTCAGTGGACTAAACAGATGCCAGTTGCAGAGAAGCCACAGATGGAAAACATACTGGAAAAAAGAGTTAGCAAAAGGACCAGGCGAAAGGAATATTTTGAATACTTGGTCAAGTGGAAGGGACATCCAGTTGAAGATGCTAGTTGGGAGAATGAAGCAGAGATCCATAAGCATGGACAGACCATGCGAGAGCTCATGGAAAGGAGCCCATGAAAATTTTCAAGCGAGGGAGTATGATGCAGGAGCATCACAACAACAAGTGAGTGTGGAAAAAAACGCCAACGCATTTTGGCACATGATGAATTGTTTGAAATGTTTTGAAGTTTGATACGCCAAACTTAAATGTAATAGTTAATAAAGAGCATACTTGTAGATTGTAATCAGACCTTGAGCGTCCCACTCTCGTCTGAAGGACCAAGAGGCATTTATGCTAGTAAATGTAAGTAGGTAGCTTTGAATTCTTAGATTAGATAGTTTTAGGAGCCGGAGGGAAAACGGATATAGACACTCTCACTTGTATCATTGTAACATTAGCAGCATGATCAATAGAGCATAGAGAAGAAGAAGCAAAAAGATGTGTAGAAGAAACCGTGTACATAAGTTCTGAGATTAATATATGAAGCTTTGATTCAGACTCATGGTGTTCAAATACTTTCTGTATATGCATGATTGAATGTTATGCTCATGATGGTTTTACTTTTTCTGGTATACATTTTCTTTTATGCCATGTATGTATGATTTCGTGTTAAGCATTTGAAGTCTGAGAGAGTAAAGAATGAGTTTCAATTGTTTCTCTGTCTGAGCAAGAGTTTTCCTGCAAGGAGTGCAACGAAATTGTTCGCAAGGTGTGCGTTGACAGAAGTCAGAGTTCGTCTCTGCAAGCTCAGAAGGGATAACATTGTTCTCATTCTCCCATAAGTGCAAGTTAAGCACAGGAGCCGTGAAAGGAGTGCACAGGATGAGTGAAGTCTCATAGTTACAACCTGAGCGAAATTGTTGAAGGACTGTTGTCGCAGAGAGTGCATAGAGTCGAAGAATCCAATACTTGGAAGTATTGAAGAGTTGTCACAAGGAGTGCATGCAGGAGTCTTCTTGAAGACTTGATTTGTCAAAGAGAAGCTCAAGAGGGCTAGTGCCTTGAAGTGTTGTAAGAAGATGCAACAACGTTGTTTTGTAGGTGGATAAGTTTTCGTGAAAGAACACTTTGTTCATTTCGCAGGAATCGTCAAGGAGGCATTGGATGGTCGGAATTTTCCGTGGATAATTCGTGAAGTTTCGAGGGCCGTTAGATCTTACAGAGGAGCAGGGGAGTTACGGCAAGCATTCTTCAAGTGCAAGCTCAGGAGAAATGGGGCCGTAGGATCTAAGCCAACAAGGGTCGTTGGATCACTCGCGTAATCTCATTTCGTGGATTCACGAGTTGAAGGGTCAAAACCTTTGTATCAAGATTCGAGAGGTCGCGAAGGGTGAAGTCCCGAAATAGCGAGAGAATCTGAGCCATTTTTTGGAAGGAGGACACGTGTCGTGATATCCTCTCTATCGGGGATTCAAACATCAAGGTTCAAAGAAGGATGTCCTTCGACTTCGCGAGTAGCAAAGTCGCGAGAGAATCACAGCCATCCATCGGAGGAGGACAGGTGGCAGAGATCAAATAATCTCGCGAACTTGAAGGTTCGCAAGGTGAGAGCCCAAATATTGGGTGATCCAAGTCGCGAAGTCACGAAATCGCGAGGAGCGAGGATAGCTGTTGGATCCAGGTCGCGGGAGGACTGTTAGATCAAAACCTCATCACGTGTATCATGCATTCAGAAGTTCAGAGGTTGGGAGGACCTCGTCTCGACATCAGAAGTTGCGAAGTGTCGAGAGTCGAGGCACGAGTGTGGAAACGTGGTAGAACCACAAGGTGGGGCCCGCATGATTGGCAGGTGAACACACGTTGCCTGGAGGAAGGAGTCAATACTCCGTTGACTTATCACGTCTCAGGGATTCGTGAGATAAGAGCACGAGAGCTCGACATTGAAACTTGCGAAGTCGCGAGTAGCGAGAACGCGAGGAGAAAAGTCAACATCTCTTCTTGGGGTTTTGTGAAGGGAAGGTGCCAAGGTTGGACACTCGAACTCACGAAGGTGTGAGTAGCAAAAGGAGGTAGCGTTAAGCCTAGCCAATGGTCACGTGCGGAAGGCACTGACAAAGGAAGAGCTATACCCATTTTGTGATCTCGGGTATCGCGGGATTGAGAAGGAAGAGTCGGGAGTCACGCCTCACAAACTCGCGAGTGGTGAGTTGTGACAAGCGCCTTTGGAATTGGGCCTTGGTCATAGCGTTGTGGTCGCATGAAAAGGAAGAGCTTGCGACTAGTGCTATTTGCACAGGGGAGCTTCCGAAAGGACCGGTGGTTCAATTAAATTGAGATTCTAGCAAGGAATCGAAAGAGACTTTTCGGCTCAAAGGAGATAAAGAACGATCCTGTGAGCGGATCTCAGCCCGAGGGCCGATAGGTCTGTGCCAAGTGGTATCATAGCTTGATTTTGTTTGTATACTTCAGTCAGGGAAAACGAGAAAGAAAATCTTAGCCATGCCGCCAAGAAGAAGAGATAGGCAAACACCCGATCCGCCAGAGGAAAGGGAAATGCCAAGAGGAAGGGGTGGGAACGTGCCAAATCCAGCCATGGAAAGAGAGATGCATGACATACACACCAGACTCGTGGACATGGAGACAGTGCAGAGGTGCACAACTAGTGTTGGAGATGTCAGTGAATCTGAGACTGAAGATGAAGCTGGACATGAAAGAGAAGAAGTTACAATAGAAGATGCAACAAATGAATGCCTGATTAGGGATTTTGCAAGAATGGGTGCTAGGGAAAAAATGGATATTCTAGTATATGAGGGAAACCTGGATGCTGAAGAGCTTCTAGACTGGATTAGAGCTCTGGACACATATTTTTACTATGAAGATGTTGAGGAAGACAAGAAAGTCAAACATGCTATCACAAGACTTAAAGCACATGCAACATTGTGGTGGGATGAGCTACAAGCTGACAGATGCTACAAAGGAAAGCAAAAGATCAAGATTTGGGATAGGATGATCGCAAATATGAAAATGAAATTTATTCTGAGGGATTACCAAATTACTCTGTTTCGAAGGATGCAGAATTTGAGACAGAAACTAATGTCAGTGAAGGAATACACTAAAGAATTCTACAGGCTGAACATCAGGGAAAGTCATCGCGAAAGTGATGATGAAAAGGTTTCCAGATACATGAATGGTATGAGATACGACATTCAGTATGAGATGAGCATGATGACCATCCTAACGGTGGAAGTTGATTATCAAATGGCTCTAAAGGCTGAAGAGAAGCTGAGCCGAAAAAAAGGTCAAAGAGGCCGAGGCAGAAGTCAAGCTAGCGGAAAATCATTTGCCCAGGATAGAAATCAGAAACCTAAGGAAGAGTGGAAGAAACCTCAAACTCAAACTAAGAGAGGTGGAAGCTCACAGAGAGGGAAACATACCGAACAGAGAGGTCAGTATGTTGATGGAAACATTTTTCTTCGTACTAGAGGTAGAGGAAGAGGAAGAGGTGGAGTGGTGAAATGCTTCACATGTAGAAAGGTCGGACATAAATATTATGAATGTCCAGATAAGAAGAAAGAAGGTGGTGAAACTCTCATTGTTGAAGATTAGAGGCAGAATGTTGAGGCAGAGGATGCTGAAGGTGGAAGATCGCTGATGATGCAAAAATTTCTCTTAACGCCAGAGAAGGAGGTGGAGAGTTCGGTCCAAAGGAACATAATTTTTCGGACCACTTGCAAGACCAAAGGCTGGGCATGCAAAGTCATCGTGGATAGTGGTAGCACAAATAATCTCGTTTCTACAGAGATGGTAGAAAAGATGGATTTGGAGACTATTGAACATCCAAGCCCATACATAGTTTCGTGGCTACAAAAAGGACATTAGGTAAATGTCACTAAATAATGTTTAGTTGAGTTTAAAATAGGAGGTTATAAAGATGAAATACTCTGTGATGTTATACCCATGGATGTTTGTCATCTATTGTTGGGTAGGCCGTGGCAATATGACAAAAATGTGATTCATGATGGGAGGAAGAACACATACACCCTAGAGAAGAATGGGAGAACTCACATGTTGCTTCCAATCAAAGATAAGGAAATAAAACCTAAAATAAGCAATGTTGTACTTCTCATGAGTGGGAAGGAACTTATTACAGAGGTCAAGAAGAAGGAGGAACCACAATTCATTATGCTCAGGAAGCCTAAAATTGTTTTAACCAGTACAAGGGTAGATGATTTACCGGAAGAGGTTCAGAAACTGTTGGAAGAGTTTGCTGACATAGGAGTGGACGAACTACCTCGTTCGTTACCACCGATCAAAAGTGTGAGTCATCATATTGATCTCATACCTAGAGCTAGTTTACCAAATAAAGGAGCATACAGATTGATGTCGCAGGAGAATGAAGAAGTCAAAAGACAGGTCCAGGATTTAATGCAAAAAGGGTTGGTTAGAGAAAGCTTGAGTCCGTGTGTTGTTCCGACAGTGCTCAGTATGAAGAAAGACGGAGGCTGGAGGATGTGTACTGACTCGAGAGCAATCAACAACATAACCATCAGGTACAGATTTCCATTGCCAAGAATGGATGATTTGATGGATTGCTTGAGTGGGGCTAATTTTTTTTCGAAGATTGATTTGAAAACTGGATATCACCAAATTCGTATGAGAGAAGGTGATGAATGGAAGACAACCTTAAAGACTAACGAAGGGTTGTATGAATGGATTGTTATGTTGTTTGGATTAACAAACGCGCCAAGTACTTTCATGAGGTTGATGAATGAAGTCCTGAAGGATTTCATCGGAAAATTTGTCATTGTATATCTTGATGACATACTGATTTTCAGTAAAACAGAGGCAGAGCATCTGAAACATTTGGCTACAGTAATGAAGAGGCTACGACAAAAGAAGCTCCTGATAAACATGAAGAAATCCTCATTCATGAAGACATAGCTCATTTATTTGGGATTTGTTATTTTTGTAGACAAGTTGAGGATGGATCCAGATAAGGTGGAGGTAATTAAGAATTGGCCATCACCGAAGAGTATATTTGAGGTGAGAAGTTTTCATGGATTGGCTAGTTTCTACTGGAAGTTCATCAGGAATTTCAGTGGAATTAGTGCACCGATGATGGACACAGTGAAGAAGAGACACAAGTCTTTTCACTGGACAAAAGAGGCTGAGAAAGGTTTTAATTTGCTAAAAAGGAAAATCATGGAACAACCAATTTTGGTGTTGCTGGATTTTAAAAAGACATTTCAGGTGAAATGTGATGCAAGTGGATTTGCAATAGGGACAATCTTGAGCCAAGAAGACAGGCCAATAGCATACTTCAACGAGAAGCTGAACGAAGTGAAAGTGAAATACTCCACATATGACAAGGAGTTCTATGCTATTATTCAGGCATTGAAGAAGTGGAGACACTATTTGATTCCTAAGGAGTTTGTTTTATACAGTGACAATCATGCTTTGCAATTTGTGACTCAACAAGAGAAGTTGAACCAGAAGCATGCAAAATGGGTGGAATACATGCAGAAATTTACTTTTATAATTAAGCATATTTCTGGAACTGCTAACAAAGTTGATGATGCTTTGAGCAAGAAATGTTTGTTGTTGCAGGAGTTCAGAGTCAAAACACTGGGTTTTGATGACCTTAGGGACATGTACAGAGATGATCCAAATTTTAAGGAGGCGTATGAAGCAGCTGAGAATCCAATTCTCAGGGATAGAAGTCAATGGACATAATACATGATCCAGGAAGGATTACTGTTTAAGGGTAATCAACTTTGTATTCCAAAATGCTCCATGAGGGAAAATTTGCTGAAGGAGAATGATAGTGGAGGATTGGTCGGGCATTTTGGTCATGACAAGACGTTCTCAAAGTTAAACAAATCATATTTTTGGCCAGGAATGAGAGAAGACGTCAAAATATTCATGGACAGATGCATAATTTATCAGCATTCAAAAGGGAAGAGGTAGAATGCAGGCTTATATCAACCATTACCCATACCTGACAGGTTGTCGGATGCAGTCAGCATGGACTTCATATTGGGGCTTCCGAGAACACAAAGAGGGTTTGACTCGATCTTTGTAGTGGTAGACATATTTTCTAAGATGACACACTTCATACCGTGTCAGAAAACCAGTTACACAACTCACATTGCGAATCTGTTTTTCAAAGAAGTCATTCGACTTCACAGCTTGCCAAGGAGCATAGTTTTGGATCGAGACACCAATTTCATGGGAAACTTCTGGAGAACCTTATGGAAAAAGATAGGAATGAACTTGTAGTTCAGTTCATCTTATCATCCTCAGATGGATGGACAGACAGAAGTTGTGAACAGAAGTTTGGGAGACTTGCTGAGGAGCTTGGTGATAGAACACCACAGTCAGTGGGACAATATTCTGCCACAGGTGGAATTTGCTTATAATGATTCAATCAATAGAAGCACATGGCAGATTCCATTCCAAATTGTTTACAGGATGCAAACAAGAGGAGTATATGAACCAAGGGATTCATAACGGGATGAGATAAGAAGTGCTAGTGCAGAAGATTTTGCCGAAGCAATGAAGGAACTTCACAGCCAGGTGAGGGAGCGATTGCAGAACTCGAGCCAAGAGTATAAGCGTAGAGAAGATCAACACAGGAGACAACTTGAATTTGAGGTTGGTGATTTGATTCTGGCACATCTGAGAAAGGAAATATTCCCAAAGGGAACATATAACAAACTGAAGATGAAGAAGATCGGACCATGTAAGGTCTTGAAGAAATTTGGGGCAAATGCTTATGAGATTGAACTACCCGATGGGATCAAAATTTCTCCGATATTCAACATCTCAGATTTGTACCCTTACAAAGATGAGGAAGCAGAAGTAGGTAATGAACAACTAGAGGTTCAGTGGACTAAACAGATGCCAGTTGCAGAGAAGCCACAGATGGAAAGCATACTGGACAAAAGAGTTAGCAAAAGGACCAGGCGAAAGGAATATTTTGAATACTTGGTCAAGTGGAAGGGACATCTAGTTGAAGATGCTAGCTGGGAGAATGAAGTAGAGATCCAGAAGCATGGACAGACCATGCGAGAGCTCATGGACAGGAGCCCATGAAAATTTTCAAGCGAGGGAGTATGATGCAGGAGCATCACAACAACAAGCGAGCGTGGAAAAAAATGCCAACGCATTTTGGCACATGATGAATTGTTTGAAATGTTTTGAAGTTTGATATGCCAAACTTAAATGTAATAGTTAAGAAAGAGAATACTTGTAGATTGTAATCATACCTTGAGCGCACCGCTATCGTCTAAAGGACCAAGAGGCATTTATGCTAGTAAATGTAAGTAGGTAGCGTTGAATTCTTAGATTAGACAGTTTTAGGAGCCGGAGGGAAAACAGATATAGACACCCTCACTTGTATCATTGTAACATTAGAAACATGATCAATAGAGCATAGAGAAGAAGAAGCAGAAAGCTATGTAGAAGAACCCGTGTACAGAAGTTCTGAGATTAATATATGAAGCTTTGATTCAAACTCATGGTGTTCAAATACTTTCTGTATATGCATGATTGAATGTTATGCTCATGATGGTTTTACTCTTTCTGGTATACATTTTTTTTTATGCCATGTATGTATGATTTCGTGTTAAGCATTCGAAGTCTGAGAGAGTAAAGAATGAGTTTCAATTGCTTCTCTGTCTGAGCAAGAGTTTTCCTGCAAGGAGTGCAGTGAAATTGTCCGCAAGGTGTGCGTTGACAGAAGTCAGAGTTCGTCTTTGGAAGCTCATGTGGGATAACATTGTTCTCATTCTTCCAGAAGTGAAAGTTAAGCACAGGAGCCGTGCAAGGAGTGCATAGGCCGAGTGAAGTCTCAGAGTTACAACTTGAGCGAAATTGTTGAAGGACTGCTGTCGCAGAGAGTGCACAGAGTTGAAGAATCCAATACTTGGAAGTATTGAAGAGTTGCCGCAAGGAGTGCCTGCATGAGTCTTCTTGAAGACTCGAGTTGACGAAGAGAAGCTCAAGAGGGATAGTTCCTTGAAGTGTTTTAAGAAGGCGCAGCGACGTTGTTTTGCAGGTGGATAAGTTTTCGTGAAAGAACACTTTGTTCATTTTGCAGGAATCATCAAGGAGGCATTGGACAATCAGAATTTTTCGTGGAGAATTCATGAAGTTCTGAGGGTTGTTAGATCTTACAGAGGAGTAGGGGAGTTACGACAAGCATTCTTCAAGTGCAAGCTCAGGAGAAATCGGGTCGTAGGATCTGAGCCAACAAGGGCCGTTGGATCACTCGTGTAATCTCATTTCATGGATTCGCGAGTTGAAGGGTCAAAAACTTTGCATCAAGATTCGCGAGGTCGCGAAGGGAAAAGTCCCGAAATAGCGAGAGAATCTGAGCCATTTGTTGGAAGGAGGACACGTGTCACGAGATCCTCTTTATCAGGGATTCAAACATCGCGGTTTAGAGAAGGAAGTCCTTCAACTTCGCGAGTAGCGAAGTCATGAGAGAATCGCAGCCATCCATCGGAGGAGGATAGGTGGCAGAGATCAAAGAATCTCGCAAACTCGGAGGTTCACCAGGTGAGAGCCCAAATATTGGGTGCTCGAAGTTGCGAAGTCGTGAAATCACGAGGAGAGAGGATAGCCGTTGGATCGAGGTTGCAGGAGGACTGTTGGATCATAACCTCATCGCACGTATCGTGCTTTCAGAAGTTCGAAGGTTGGGAGGACCTCGTCTCGACATCAGAAGTCGTGAAGTGCCGAGAGCCAAGGCACAAGTGTGGATAGGTGGCAGAACCACAAGGTGGGGCCTGCGTGATTGGTAGGTGAACACGCATCACCTGGAGGAAGGAGTCAATACTCCGTTGACTTCTCACGTCTCAGGGATTCACGAGATAAGAGCACGAGAGCTCGACATTGAAACTTGCGAAGTCACGAGTAGCGAGAATGCAAGGAGAAAAGTCAACATCGCTTCTCGGGGTTTCATGAAGGGAAGGTGCCAAGGTTGGACACTCGAACTCGCGAAGGTGCGAGTAACGAAAGGAGCTAGCATTAAGCCTAGCCAATGGTCAAGTGTGGAAGGCACTGACAAAGGAAGAGCTATACCCATTTCGTGATCTCAGGTATCGCAGGATTGAGAAGGAAGTGTCGGGAGTCACACCTCATGAAGTCGCGAGTGGCGCAGAGTGACAAGCGCCTTTGGAATTGGGCCTTGGTCATAACGTTGTGGTCGCACGAAAAGGCAGAGCTCGCGCCTAGTGCTATTTGCACAGGGGAGATTTCGAAAGGACCTATGGATCGATTAAATTGAGATTCCAGCAAGGAATCGAAAGAGTCGATTCGGCTCAAAGGAGATAAAGAACGATGTTGTGAGCAGATCGCGGCCCAAGGGCTGATAGGTTTGCGTCAATTTGTCTCTACTTCAAAAGGCTTCTGCAAATTTGGTAGTGCGAGCACTAGTGCTTGATTGATCTTTCATTTTATCTCAGGAAAGGCCTTATGCTGATTCTCCCCCCATTGGAAACTCTTACCACTGGCTATTATGGTGTGGAGTGGTGCAACTACCATTGAAAATGAAGCTATGAACTTCCACAAGTATTGTGATGCCCTAATCCAGGTGGATATCGGTGGCCACCCACCTTTTCCAACTGGCTCAAAATTGTGTATTACTGTATATCTATGTTTATGGTTGCATATCGGATACATTTATGTTATATTATTGGATATCTGCGATATCTCTGTGCATTTCTTTATTATATATCCACTCTCATTTCATGGTGAAAATAATCCAGATCATGCCCCAAAAAAATCCCTAACTTTAGTGACATTTGTAGGAACTAGCCATTTCATGATGGCCTCCATCTTTGTGGGATCTATCTTGAGCTCCCCTACAATGAACACATACCCCAAATAAACCAAATACTACTAAGAAAACTTGCATTTCTTTAGATTATCCAGTAGGTGGTACTTTTTCAGAGTCTCTAACACCCACATAAGATGTGATATGTGCTCATCCCATGTAGCACTATAAACCAATATATCATCGAAATTGAGAATAAAAAATGAATATATATAATGCCATAAAACATCATTCATTAGTCTCATAAATGTAGTTGGTGAGTTATATAAACTGAATGGCATAACCAACCAATCATACAAAACTTTACTTGTCTTGAAAGAAGTTATCCATGTATCTTCTTCTTTAACTTGTATATGATGATATCATGATTTCAATTCTAGCTTAGTGAAGTACTTGGCATGTTGCAACTACTCCAATAAATCATTGATCCTAGGAAAAGGGTATCGATTCTTCAGTGTAATCTTGTTCAATGCCCTTTAATCGATACACATTCTCCAAGTCCCATCCTTCTTGGGAAAACTTATAATGGGTGATCCACAAGGTGAGGTACTTGGTCAAATCACACATTGCTCCAAAAACTGCTTCTTCACTTCATTTACTTCTAGAACAGACTGTCTATATAGTCCAATATTTGACAATAACTTTATTTTGTGATCCACTTACCTCTTAGGTGGTATCCATTTAGGCTCTTGGAACACTCCTCTATATGCATGTAACAACTCCTCCATTTGACATTTTTTCTCTTTAGTACACCCCTCCAGGGATGCCTTCACTCTCATTGAATCGTCATCGGATTGATTTTCTCTTAATAAAAACAAAACATATTTCTTACTAGAACTAATCAACTTTTTGGCTTGGTTAGCACATACTAGTGAGATCTTTGACTTTCCTTTATGTGCTTTGATGATGCAGGTCTTCCCATCCTTGATCAATCAATATTGGTTGGATCTCCGCATGAATATTGCATCCCTCATATACATGTAAGGGATTCCGAACAATACTCCACATACATCAAGGGGTACTACATCCAATTCCACTTCATCAATAAAATCAATAGTTACCACAAAATTAATCTTACAGTGTTTTGTTACCTTTATATATGTATCCTTGTTTACCCAACCTAGTGGATAGGGGCTAGGATGATTGTGAACCTTCAATCCAAGCTTGCTAACCAAATACACTATTAGGAGATTATCATGTGAACCAGAGTAAAAAAAATCATCCATCTTGGTCTTCTTAACCTAAATCTTGATGTGGAAGAGCTTGGTCATCTCTTTCTCTTCTTGGTGATGAAGGCCACTCAGATTCACCTCCTTCTGCACAGTTGTGGAGACAATATTTTCATCCACATCCGATCTAATTTAAACCTTATTGCTTGAATATGTGGCTAGAAGGTTCTTTTTCTTTCCTTCCTTCTTGCGATTCTTCATGTTTGGCTCTGGATGTAGTTTCCAATATTTTTCCTTGGTGTGGCCATCAATGTTGCAATGATTACAATGGTTGCTAGGATATTTAATCTTATGTGTAGTGGTTGTTGTCTTCTTATATTCCCCCCTTTCCACTTCTTATTCCCTTCCTCAGAATCTTCCTAGTGATCTTTCTTCTTCGAACCACTTGGTTGCCCTTTCTTTTGGCCTTTGTTTTCCAAGTATTGTGATTGTACACACGCCTCATCCATTGTCATTGGATTGAAGAGCATCACCTAATTTTGTAGATGGTTGTGTAAACCCCCCTGATACTTGAGGATTACATCTGAGTTCTTGGGAGAGATACCCAACAAGATGGCCATATTTCTGAACTTAGTGGTGTACTCCTATGCTTTCTGCCCCTACCTCTGCTTGAAGTAGTGCCACTAGATACACTAGTTCTATACATACCCAATTGGTTAGAATTTGGAATTGATGATGGTTTTGAAGTCCTCCCACCTAGTTACTGACATATTACCCTCCAGCCTAATTGTTTCAATGTGGATTTCCCACCAGGTTAAGGCATATCCCTCTAACTTCAATGTAGCAAATGAAATATTCAACCCTTTATATATATGGTGAATACTAAAATAAAATTCTATTTGTTGCAACCAATGATTCACTTTTAATGCATCAATATCACCTTGATATGGAGTTATGTCCACTTTCACTTTCATATTGAATAAGGACTATGAAGGGTTCACGACACTCAAACTCAATTGATCATTCCCATATTCTTTCCGTGACTCCTTTCCCAAGTCTTCTCGATATCCCAATTTCCCCTTCGATATGATATCTAAGTTAGAGCCTCCATCATCTCCAAAAAATCCAAGCCTTCTTCCTAGAGCCACCATGAGGAGGTTCCTATTTCAACTGATGTTGGCGAATTGTGCTTCCAATCCCTCAAATATCTCTTTTGCTGGATCTTGAGGGTTATTATGAATAGACTCATCCACCATGGATACGGTTTCTGCAACTTCTCTTTAATCTGAATCCTGGATCCTACAACTTCCCACAAATACCCTAAAGAAAAACTTGTTTTGATACCAATATAATCTATAAATTGTCATGGATATTCCACTAGAATAGTTCGTCACAACAGATCTAATAAAATACTGAAATCTTTACTATTTAGTTTTTTTTTTTTTTCCTTTAGATATCAAAATGTTCATTTATTGATTTTATGCTTATGCATGAAGTAGATAAAATTTGGAAAATATACAACAGTAAAATACAATCGTGCCATCCAAAAATAAACATAATATATGAATTGGAAAACCCAACATGGGAGAAAACCCAACTAGAAGGTGAGGCTTCTTTGCTCTCTTTTCCCTGGTATAGAAATGATGCAAGTACAAAGAAAGAGGCACTCTCTATGGAGTTTCCTTTGAATTGTGGCCTGTATGGCTACTAAAAAATCTCTCTTCCTCTATTATGCTCATAGAATACCACTCTCAGATGTTTTTCTCAGCTATGTCCAATAAGATACAATGCAAAAGAATGGAACTCCTTCTCCTCCTAGTGATCCGATATTTAACATAGCTCGATAGCCATATAGGGATAGGATTTTGACTTCCTCAACCCTCAATTATGGTAGGGTTTTAAACCTTATAGAATATTCTTGAAATCCCACATGTGGCTAGCCCCATATGCATGAGTAACAAGGGTTGACATGGCATCCTCTCATACAATGGGGGTTGACACGATAGGTCAACTTGCGAGAGGCATAACTTTTGCATACAAGCTCCAATGGACATGATTTTTGCATCATTGGAAATATATCGATGTGTAGAATAGTTTCACGGTGTCGAGACTTTGTTGGGAAATTTTCAAACCCTAAAAATGTTGATACTGAGAGGGGGGTGAATCAGTATCAAGTACAAATTAAAACCTTTTTCAACTTATACTTAAACCATTCAATTATATACAATGAGAAATGTACAATGGTATAAGAGTTACACCAATATACCACAATACACCATGCACAATATATGTGAAATAATCAATAGTTATTGTTCAAGGGAAGTAATGACTTCCAAAGGCAGCTACAACTTCCAAATGTAAAGGGAGGGATAAACCTCCAAGAGGAAGATACAATCCTCCAATATCAAGAGATATTTGAACTCTCCATCCTTTCCCCTTCCTTCCACCCAAGAATATATGAGAGATAATGAAACTTTACATTAAATCATCACCATCAACCAACCATCACATAGAATCTGATAATGCTTCCTGAGACTTCTTCAATTTCTGCAATTCTTCAATTCTTGGAATACTCTGATCCTATAGATAATATTACTAAATTTATTCTCTGAAGCTTCTCCAAGTTTCACTCCTTGAATCCTCCCCAAAAATAAGTTATAGAGAGAATGGTAGACCTTGTTCAATTTTGGTTTATTCAGGCGACTGAACTTGTACAGAATGACTCGCGCTCAATATTTAACATCAGATTCTAAAACTCACACACAAGAAACTAAAGTCCGTACTCTTTCTAATGCAATTCGTCCCACTTCATTTGGATTCTCTAGGAATAATTTATGATTGTTTTACCCGGAACACCTGTTTATTGACTAGCTTCAGGATTGGTCAAAAACCCTATCTTCCACAGAGTGAATCTCCATAATTTTAGTGAATCAAGCGCTGGAAATTTTACCACAGGTACCTTGATATGTATTATCAATACCATAGAAATTGCACCATCTGAATTGTTCTATAAAAAACGTTATAGCCAAAATGGTAAGATGACCTGAAAATAACATACCTTAGAACACATCACCAAAAGACTTCATCCTCCCTTGAAATCCGGTCTTCTTTACTTATGATTTCTTCTGAAATTCAACTTTTGTATCAAATGAATGTATAATGATATTTATTTATACCATTTATGTCACTTCCTTTTAACATTAGGGCCAACTTGACACTTTCTTATTTTGTAATTCTTTTCTTTAATTATCTTCAGGGCCTACATGTTCTTCCTTCTTCAATTCACTTTGGCATATTCAAAAATTCATTTATCCTCAACCATGAGGATCCATGTGATATGCCACATACCACCGGAAACAACATTATGTATATTATCCATCCATGGGTGTTGTATCTGCATGTGCATTGTCCTTCATATCCTAATACCTTCATCAATCTTAAGGTCCAAAACCCATAACTAGGGTTGACATCAATGAAAACAACCAAACTTCCAACAATCTCCCCCTTTGTCATTGATGGCAATACTCATGCTCCTCCTATCATCATGATCTCAATTTATCTCCCCCTTTGACATCAATGGCAAAGGGTAGGGCTTCTCCCCCTGAGTTTAATAGCAAAAGGTATCCTTCTTCTTTGGGGTTTCTCCCCTTGAACAAGTGGTAGTCAATAATACTTCATCGTTATTTTTGGTATTTGGAAATTTTTCTTCCTTGGAATCCTTTTGTGTGGCTTTTGTCTTCTCTCTCTTCTTCATGTCTAGGATGTATATGTTGTTCGGTCTTCTTTTTTCAATTGCAACCAATCTTCCTGAGTTATTTTCTCTAATTTTACATTTTCGGGAGTCAAACATAAGAATGTATCCTTGATCACACATTTACTAACACTGAGTAAATTATGCTTCAAGTAATCAACCAATAGGACATTCTTTGTTTTTACATTTTTCTTCCAAGTTCTACTACACCTTCTCCAAGTATTTTGGCAGATGAGTCATCTCCAAATGCAACATTGCCACCCTTTTTATTCAAGTTGATGAATTTGTCTTGATCCCCGGTCATGTGTGAAGAACATCCACTGTCTATGTACCATTCATCTTCTTCTTTATATTCTTTAGCGGTTAATGCTATCCAAAAATATTCATTGTTTGGAATCTCTTTCCTTTTCCATACTGTGGTTGGCATAGAGACATCTTCATTCATATATTTGCAATCTTGTTCTTTGTGACCAAGATAATTACATTTGTAGCATACAATATTTTTGTCCATATATGGGGAAAATGAATTTTAACTTCTGTTGAAAAATCCACGATTATTTCCATATATTCTATTTACACCATTCATGTTTCTTGCGTATTTGTTCCTTTCATAGATTTTGCAATTAATTTCCTTATGTCCAAAATTTTTGCAAGTATAACAATGACCAAGAAAGAAATTTTGATACCTTGGAGTAAGTGGCCTTCTTTGTGATGTAGTCCATCTGGGTTCATGATCTACTCTTCTGTAGTTTCCTTCATACTGATTGAAGCTTCTTTGATTCCTGAAGGTAGGAGGTCTTCTTGGATATTCATCTCGTTTGTAATCATTCATTCTTTTTGGTATCCTGGTCCACTTCTCATCAACTGTCTGTGTAGCTCTTTCTTCAACCGTCTTGTTGGTATTTGCATCTTCTTTGTATGAAGTTTCACCCATCAATCCAAGATGTGTTAAGTCTTTTGGCACTTGAGATTTTCTTAATCTCTTCCTCAATGAGACAAATTCTTGTTCAAATTTCTCGCAATCTTCTTCTTTCTTCATCATTTGGACACTCCTTACTTCTCCTATTTTTTTTTTTTTTTCGAGTATAGTTTTCAAGGAAATGTTTTCTTCTCTTAGTTTCTCAAAGTCTTCTAATTGTTTCTTTAAGCTTCCAACTGCCTTTTCACAACTACCCAATTCACTTCTTAGTTTTCTATGCGTATCTTTGAGCTTTCTATTTTCAATCTCAACATGCTTCAATTTTTTAAGATTCTCATCTTCTTGTTGAATAATTTCTGCTTCATGATTTTCTTCTTCTTCATTGGGATTTTCTTCTTCAATGTCATCTCTTTCAATCCTTGGATGGGGACATTCAAATTCAACATGTCCCACTCCTTCACAATTAAAGAAAAAGAACTCACCTCTATTTGCTTCTTTGAAATCTGAGATGTTGTAATTTGCTTCAACTTCTTCTTCTTCTTCTTTTGCTTTTTCCCTTGCATAAAGGTCTTGTAGCTTGTCCCAAATATCTTTTGATGGTGCACATGATCCCACCTTGGATTTCACTGAATCTGTCAATCCATCCATGATGGTATCTATTGCCAATTTATTGTTGCTTTTTGCTTCCTTCTGAGCTCCAGTCTTTGGTTTCTTCAAAGAATTGTATCCTGAAGCAACTGAGAACCAAACATATTCCCCAAGAGATTTCAAGTAAGTTTCCATTCTATTTTTCCAGTATTCAAAATTGCTTCCATCAAATGGTGGAATCCCATTTGGAATGTTTCCTTCCATTTCTGCATAGGATCTTCCTTCCAGTGGTTAAACTGTATTGAAGGTAACTCGCTCTGATACCAATTGTTGATACTGAGAGGGGGGTGAATTAGTATTAAGTACAATTTAAAACCTTTTTTAACTTATACTTAAACCATTCAATTATATCCAATGAGCAATGAACAATAGTACAAGAGTTACACCAATACACCACAATACACCATGCACAACATATGAGAAATAATCAATAGTTATTTTTCAAGGGAAGTAATGACTTCCAAAGGTTGCTACAGCTTCCAAATGTAAAGGGAGGGATAAACCTCCAAGAGGAAGATACAATTCTCCAATATCAAGAGATATTTGAAATTTCCATCCTTTCCCCTTCCTTACACCCAAGAATATATGAGATATAATGAAACTTTACATTAAATCATCACCATCAACCAACCATCACATAGAACCTGATAATGCTTCCTGAGACTTCTTCAATTTCCGCAATTCTTCAATTCTTGGAATACTCTGATACTATAGATAATATTACTAAATTTATTTTCTAAAACTTCTCCAAGTTTCACTCCTTGAATCCTACCCAAAAAGAATTTATAGAGAGAATGATAGACCTTGTTCAATTCTGGTTTATTCAGGAGACCGAACTTGTACAGAATGCCCCATGCTCAATATTTAACATCAGATTCTGAAACTCACACACATGAAACTAAAGTCCGTACTCTTTCCAATGCAATTTGTCCCACTTCATTTGGATTCTCTATGAATAATTTATGATTGTTTTACCCGGAACACCTGTTTATTGACTGGCTTCAGGACTGGTCAAAAACCCTATCTTCCACATTGTATATCTCCATAATTTTAGCGAATCAAGAGCTAAAACTTTTACCACATGTACCTTGATATGTATTCTCAATACCATAACAATTGCACCATATGAATCATTCTATAAAAGACATTATAGCCAAAATGGTAAGATGACCTGAAAATAACATACCTTAGAACACATCACCAAAAGACTTCATCCTCCCTTGAAATCCGGTCTTCTTTACTTATGATTTCCTCTGAAATTCGACTTGTGTATCAAATTAATGTATAATGATATTTATTTATACCATTTATGTCACTTCCTTTTAACATTAGGGTCAACCTGACACTTTCTTATTTTGTAATTCTTTTCTTTAATTATCTTCAGGGCTTACA
Source organism: Picea engelmannii (assembly GCA_009831015.1). Classification (NCBI taxonomy): domain Eukaryota; kingdom Viridiplantae; phylum Streptophyta; class Pinopsida; order Pinales; family Pinaceae; genus Picea; species Picea engelmannii. Next base: position 465,006 of record ML783627.1, on the reverse strand, counting down.
TGTTCTTCCTTCTTCAATTCACTTTGTCATCTTCAAAAATTCATTTCTCCTCAACCATGAGGATCCACGTGACGTGCCACATACCACCGGAAACAACATGATGTATACTATCCATCCATGGGTGTTGTTTCTGCACGTGCATTGTCCTTCATGTCCAAATACCTTCATCAATATTGCGGTCCAAAACCCATGACTAGGGTTGACATCAATGAAAACAACCAATCTTCCAACAAAAAATTCCATTTGATGTCTCTGAATGGCCCTGGAAGGTTTCGAATCCCAATTTTCCAAACTGGGACCTTCCACTAAACTGCCCTGCAAACTGATTCCTCTGATTTTTTCCACTCTAAAAGGATCAATATAGATGAAAAAAATATAATGATCTAATCTAGATCAATTCGCCACTAAAAAATGATGTTCATACAAACAATTTCACATACAAATGATTAAACAAGAGATCGAATTGAGAAAGGGTGAATTTGATTGTAGATTCCACCAACAACTCAAAAATAATTAATGTTGTAGTTAAATACCAAAGACTCCAACACACATATTTTAGTACTATGGGTGAAATCAATGATCCAACTAAAGGAGTTAACAAAGTTCCCAAGAATATTTTACCCTTACTACTAATCAAAGTGATTTTAACACTACGAGATTTTGAGTGATTAATAATTTCATGGTGCTAGAATTAAATATCACCACTAAAAAAACAATTATAGGCCAATACAAACACACAATATTTAACCACACAATATTGAATAGAGAGTTTACCCTAGAAACCCAAATGGAAAAACTAGCAAAGATGGGTTATATTTTTTGCTCAAGAATTTACAACTGAAACCATACAATCCCAATAGAGATTCATGTATTCTTACTATCCATTCTTCTTCCCAAGTTGCATTTTTTCTATCTCTCTTGGTTGTTTTTGTATTAAGAAAACATTGTTTATTATAATATTTCCTTGGAATGCCAACCATGAGGTGATTCATTTCACCTTCTTGTGGCCTTTGTCCTTTGGTCTTGAATGAACATTGACTTCAAAATTTGCCATTAATTTTTTTTTATGAAGTTTGGATTTATTTGGATTCATTTTGGATCACACCTCCTCATTAACTTTTGGTCCCAAAAGATTAAACTCAATCCTCTATCTTCTTTTTTATAGTTTTTTCCAGCAATGAAAAGTTTCTTTGTTATATTTACTAGCACAGTGCTAACTCGTAGCTGAGAACGCCGAAAGGTATCGGCTGAAAACCCGTGCCCCCAATATAAAAAGTATGTGGTAATCCATAATCCGTCTGTGGTAATATGAAACATTTGGCTGCACGGTTTAATCCTACTTAATCATTTAAACGTGACATTTACATATCCTTACAGTAATTTTTTAATGTGATTAGGTAAATGTTAAAAAGTAAACATGTTAACGGATGCCTTGATAAATGAAAGAAAGTTATGAATAATAAATCTGACCCATTGATTTTGGAGGACGACTAAGAATATGCCAGCATCTTCAATGCATAGCCATTAGATTAGGGTTTAAGGTTAAATAAGGTTAAAAGATCATTAATTGTGCCCATTGTCAATAGGTGTATGCCTTTCGGCGTAATAAGAAATATAATTTGGATTACATAACTCGGTCGTCTCGCCACTTTTAGAAAAAATTCAGAGTAGCTCTGTACTGAGCCCTGAGAAATGAGGCCGGCGACAGAGCCAGATACCATGGGAATCCGGACTGAAGGAAAAATATCAGAGTTATAGAGTTGTCCGTCCAATCTCAGAGTGCAGACAGGAAAATAACGTAGGTTCTCAGAAACCAAACCAGAAATTTAATTGAAGGAAATGAGAGAGATTTAGAAGATGTTTATGAAGAGTTGTATGCTCACATCCTCTATTATAGAAATCAACATTGTTTCTAAGTTGTTATGGAGTCTTAAAGAACCCCTATGAGTCAATTCTACATCAATATTTTACATATTTGGAAGAAGGGATGCCTCCTGATGAAAATGAGCTTCTCTTGACATTGCAATAACTCTACATCCATTTTTTTGGTGAATATCACAAATTCTAGTGCTAGAAAATCATTGGTCCTTTGGTTGCTAGTGAAAGCAATTCTTCCTTCCCATTAACATTGAATCTCCAGGATTTTCCCTTGGTTATGTGTTTCATATGATGAAGTTCCAGATGAAGCTTCTAACACTTGGCTTCGCAATGTTCAATTAATTTTGTAGTGAATGAGGACTACTTGTCATTCGCTTCTTGTTAATGTTTTCCTTTCACTAACAACTTGCTTCTTCTAGCCAGTAGTCAATTAATGGCCTCTCATATCATAAAAGTAACATAAAATAGAGTGGAAACAAGATAAGACCAATAGCAAATGCATGGAAAGTCAGGAAAACATTTATAACAACATTTTTTCTTTGATAAAAACATCCTCCAAATATCATAAAAAAAAAGCAAATACATCCATAATGTAATTTCCCTTTTAAAATCTCGAACATGTAATTACCTCTTTTATGTTTAGAAAATCTACAGTTCAAGAGATAATAGAATTATAAATGGAGAATAAAGTTGAAATACATAAGTTGTTCGTTTTATAGACAAGGGTACATCAAAGAAGATCCCAGATCCCTGTTTGGCTTTTTGGTTCCTGATCCATTTCCTGTCTCCACAAGAGGCTTCAGATTCTTAAGAGGGTAACCAAATCCCCATAGCGTACTTGAAGACAACGATCAAACTGAGGCACTAAATATGAAACGTTTATAAACCACTCTCCAATGGAAATCCTGTCCCAAGTTTCCTCCTCCTGGACAACCCGGCAGAACTAGCCATTCCTTACTGTTTATTCTATATTGCAACATCTTGTCACTGCCCCTCAGCAAAAGCCATATGTTGTCAGTACCATCTCCTGTTACAAGAAAATCTGTACCCTCCGAGGATTCTATCATACTTTTAATCAAATCAGTTGGGGTGGTGTCAATGAGTTTCCAATTTCCTTTCGTATGGTTGTATTTCCAGAAGCCCAAAACAGAATGGCGAATTATGGGGAACCTCCCATACATCCCGCTTGCACAGGCATTCCCTTTCAATCTTCCCACCAATATCATTCCTAAAGCAGAGGGAACCACCGTGGGCAAAGTTACATTATCTTTATTGTTATAAACATAGTCGGACTCCACTGCTGGAGGCAGAGACATATCCAAATTGGGAGAGGCAGCTAGGTCATAGCCGAGGCCGCCTGTTCTATTGAAAGGAGCCTCTGGGAAATAACAGAAGTATTGTGAGGTAGCAGAATAACAGGTAACAGCCCTGGCACTGGGATGGCTAACGCTCCTTAGAGGGGATGGAAACATCCTAGAATAGAGAACATAGGGAGGTTCAACGAGGCCAATCTGCTTCACAGTCCAAGTCTCCCCTCTGGAATTATATTTAGCAACATGGACATAACTTTGGCTTCCCACACAATTCCCAAACAAATACACATTATAATTTCCATTGTGAACTATCATCTCGGCCGTTCCATGCACAATCAGAGCGTTGAGAAATTCAAAACTGTTGCCAGTGGGTCTGGCAATCCTGGGCAGCTTTTTCACTTGGTCAGTCACAGGATTGACAACAAATAAATTGAAGTCAGATCGAGCCACCAAAAATAAACCTTGAGAGCCAGCTTTCACGCCTAGGGTTTGCATGTTGGCGTCCCAATCACAAGGAACCTTTATCAGAAACCAGCGCTTTGAGACAACGCTAAAAGCCCACATATCTAGGTTATTGTTGTTAATCACAATGCATCTCTCACTTCTCTGATTCATCAATGCCATATGATACTGAGCCTGGAAAGCTTTGGATTCATAAACCTTATTCAATGCATCACAGACTGATCGGCAGGTTAGTAAATCTTCCAACGGAATTCTTAAGAATACGTTCTCCAATATTTCAGGAGGAAGACGAATGGAATTATTTTCTCTCTCTTTTGTTTCATCGGACGTAATCCTTTTTTTATCAGGAACATCGTAATATCGGTTAAACTCTTGAATCAGAAGATCCACTGGAATTCTTTCTGCAAAGCGAATCACTGCTGCTCTCCATTCAGGGGTGAAAACTGAAACTAATTTCGGATTCCCTTCAAATTTGTTATTGCATTTTCTCTTTCTTCCGCATTGATCTCGCTGTAGATTCTTTGGGATGAAATCTTCTGTAAATTGGAAGACAGATTCGATCGGTTCTTCGGTGTGGCTCTCCATATATATTGTACGCTGAATCCTCAATGCAAGCCTGGTAAATCCAAAGAAGATGCTTCCAAATACACGGGAAACATAAACCAAACAATGATTAAAAAATCCATGCTGCTTCGTTTTTATCAACTTATACTAGAGAATGGCTGAGACAAATATCCGACGCACAATTTGAGCCGACAGCTCTCTGCGGGACCATGTCTTCTCCCGGTGGAGCGAAGTGCAAGTTGGCCATGTAGCCGTTAGCCCCGATTCCGTTTTTTTTGTTTAATTAGTTGTATAAATGCAATTAAGCTCCGAATTTATTAATCATACAAGGTAGAGTAGAGCCTTTTATATATATATATATATATATATATATATATATATAAGTGGTGGAATCAATTACCAAACAGCACAGCAACGGATATAGAGTTTAGTTTTTTAACTAATAAAAAAAAAATATAACGATTTTGATATTTCCATTTTCCTTTATTAATTATTATTGTTTTTTTTTATTATAATATTATTAAAATAAATAAAATTTACTTTTGATTTTGTTTATAATAATAATCATAATCTATATTTAAGGTCACTGCTAAGAAATTGGTGTATGAGATCCCTTGTTTGTGGGACAAGGGACCTCCCCCCACTCAAAGATTTGACTGATAAAGTCTACAGAGGTATACATACCCTAGCTCCTAGATTTGAACTTGTGACCTCTTAGGAGGATTTTACTAAAATTATTTATAAACATTGATGAACATAAATATCTCAAACATGATTTTAATTTTACACAAGTGGACATAGTGATCTTCAATATGATTTCACTTCACCATGCCCAAGGGAAAGTAGACATCTGGATGATAAACATTTATCCTACCTTGGGCTATTAGAACACCCTATCACTATAAAATATATGGGTTTTAATTCTTTAGCATGTGTCCTAGAGGGTGATTTAATACATTTGGTTGAAAAATAACTAATTATTAGTTTTTTAATTAATAAAATAAATAAATTATAATGACTTTGATATTTCTATTTCCACCTATTAATCATCATTGTTTTTTAAATTATATTATTATCAAAATAAATAAAATTCACCAATAATAATAATAGGTGTATGAGACCCCTTGTTTGCGGAACACAGGACCCCCTCCGCCCAGCGTATGAGGCCCCTTGCTTGTGGGACAAGGGACCCCCACTGCCCAGGGTATGAGACCCCTTGTTTGTGCCCTTGTTTATGGGACAAGGGACCCCCTCGACCCAACTATTTGACTCGTAAAGTCTATGGACGTATACATACCCTACCCCCTGTTGATTTGAACTTGTGACCTCTTAGGAGGATTTTACTAAAATTATTTATAAACATTGGTGAACATAGATATCTCAAACATGATTTTATACAAGTGGACATAGTGATCTTCAATATTACTGAACAACATATGCTCGAGGGAATCTGGATGAGAGGCATTTATCCTACCTTGGGCTATTAGAACACCTCTCACTATCACTATAAAATATATAGGTTTTAATTCTTTAACACGTGTCTTGGAGGGTGATTTAATACATTTGTTTGAAAAATAACTAAGTATTAACCAAAAGGAGTCAATTGTGTATAGTTTGGATGGTTGTGAGGAATGATTGTTATCGTCCCCACTCGGGTTCAATGGACTAACATTTTTTGTGGACTAACATTTGCATGAGATAAAATCATTATCATTATGGTACTGAGAGATATAAAAGTCCTCAAAGTTGCACATTGTAATGGGGATTTATGTGACCTCGATGGTTTTTATCTCTTCTAGTGCTATGCCAATTAGGATTTGATGGGGGTCATTATTTAGCACCAAAAATAGGGTTTACAACCTTATACAATTTTTTTAAGATGCATAAAATATTATAAGTCCCTCAACCCTGACATAATCTTTTTAAAAGTAATCATGGGCTCAAGAGTGAGAAAGAGTCTCGATTTTGAAATTTGATATGTTTAACATTGTCCCATGAAATACTTTGGTGCTTAAAACCATGGGATTAGGAAGTAAATGTTGGATCTAAGTCACATGGCCATGCATGAGGCTTAGGGTGTAGACTATGAGATAGTCAATATATTGGATTGTTAGCTTAGGAGTGAAATATGGGCTGAACTCCAAGTTTGAGTAATCCAATGATGGGTCTCTTTAGCAAGGACATGTTTGAGGGATAAAATTCATTTTTTAAACAATAAAATACATTACCTTAGGCACCATACACTATTTCTAGGGCTACTGGGATCCGTACCATTTAGTAGAAGACATCACATACCATTTAGTAGAAGACATCAACTTCTGTTAGACATTCAGTTCGCAGTCATCCCGAAACCACCATATTGGTTTGTGGTCATCTCGAAACCACCATATTGGTTTGTGGTCATCTCGAAACCACCAAATGAGTTTGTGGTCACCCTTAAACCACCAATTTAGTAGAAGACATCAACTTCTGCTATTTTTTCAAAGTTCAGAGAGGATCTTAATCCCTCTAAATATTTTACTGACACATCACTAGTTTTCAAGTAGTGGCAGTTTTCCAGGCAAGAACAAACTTATGATTAAGGGGGGATGTTAAAAAGTCTAATCATAGTTCGTTGGTTTACCTAACTGTTATACAATTACATGATAGTTATGGTCCTTTTGTATTATATATGTGCGTCTATGTACATGATTATTTTTTTCATTGATGAATATAGAGTATGCCTTTTCTGCCAATATTTATTTATCTATGTTCATCATGGTTTCTTGATTGCTTCAGTCATTTCCATTATGTTTCTGCATTTTTCTTCATTATGAATCTAACAAGAGTTGAATAATCCCACAAGCATAACAAAACACCTTCAAAAGGATATTTTGGCCCACAAGTGGCATGTGGGATTGATTCTTAGGATTACATTAGTACTAGGGATCATCTCTTCATCCAAAGCATGGTTAAAGGACAATACAAATGATCTTATTCCTTATACATTACTTTTAGAGCTAGTGGTTAAATCATGGGTCCATGACCATGACATTAAACCTCCATATGGAATCCACCCAACAGGTGGTATATATATATGATTTTTGAGTTTTGGTACACTAAGGGCAGTTCTTCTAACCCATAACATTAGTCGAGGATAAAACCTAGGGGCTTGCGCCCTAAACACTACTTTTAGGGCCTATGTAGCATGCATTAGGCCTTACACAATGATGCAAGACAAGTGAAAGGAATTTTTGGTTCAACAATACAATATTATCAAGTTTCTAATATTTGGAACATAAAGGATGAGTCTCATGTCCTGAGACATAGTTCAAGGCCAAAAATAAGGGGCTTTAGGCCGTAAATTCCCAAGAGTGGTTTATGGGCTTGATTAAGTGGTTTAGTGCACTAGGGGTTATTCTTCTTACCCAAGACATGCTTCAAGGGAAAAATATATGATCTTTGGCCCTACACGAGATATTTATAAGGAACATTGGCCATGAATGGGCACTGAAATAATGAAGCTCACCCTTTAGATGGTAGTGTTATCAAATGAGTATGATACATTCCTAGTTAACATTTGGAAAACTGTGGAAGGGTCTCCTTATCAAAGACATGATATGGAGATGAAATGAAATGGACTATAAACATGCTACTCCTAAGGTGCGCGGTTTGTGAATGGTGCCCTATGTAAATTCTAACCTTGTACAATATCTACTGCAAACTGATATTCAGAAAAGAACAAAAAAGATACAATGGCAAATACAAACATTACACAGAGATTTTTCACCTGGAAACCCAAACCGGGAAAACCAACATATATTATATTG
>ML783627.1:388822-456930 GCA_009831015.1 Picea engelmannii | reverse complement strand
TGACCTGGATTAGTCCAAAACCCTAATTCCTTAACCGGAAATAGAAAACCATCGGAAAAAACCATGTGCCGAAAACCACCTAATATCATGTGGTCCCGGAAATATGTCGTCCCGGAAATATGTCGGCCCGGCGATAATATGTCAGCCCGAAACCGACGAAAATATGTCGACCCAAAAAATATAACATATAACACATACCCAACACCCTAAACCACCAAACAAGCCCTCCATATGGAATATTTGGTTAAAGTGGGACAATAACTTAACTAAAATGTTTGGTAATCCAAATAAAGGTATATTTCCCCAAGAAATTCTTTCGAGGTGAAAATCGATGCCATGGGCACTATAGACTACTTTTAGGACAGAGAGTGGGGATGAAAAACCAAGGTCTTAGTCTCACACACTACTTCCATGGCTTGCAATACACTATACTAGGAATATTTGACCCAATAGTGGAATAAAAATCTAGTTCAAAGGTTTGTCACATAGAGGACATATCACCTTGACCAATAGATAATTCAATGCCAAAAATAAAGGCTTATGATATAAAATTAATCTTCTATGGATCATGCACTGTGCATAGGGTCCCAAACCATAACACATGCCCTCCATAAGGTATCTTTTTCCTAAAAGGGGTATGCATGTTCGATTTTAAGTTTTTTCATACCATGGACAAGTCTCCTATCCCCATACAAGGTTAAAGGAGAAGAAATAGGGCCTTAGAAACTATATAAAAATATAAGGCACATCGATAGTTTCTAAGTCCCTATACCATGACACAACTTATCTAGAAGTATTGTTTGGCCTAAGAATGGGATATGTACTCAATTTTGAGATTGAACACATGACAGATGGGTCCCCTACCACAATAAATTATTTTGTAGGGGCTCCATAAATATAGCATATAAGATTCAAACTTGGGTACTCGCATACACCTACCAATAAAGAGGTGCATTATGTAGTTCAATCCTATGCTTCATTCATATGTGACTCACTTGATGATGATACAATACCTCCCAAGAGCTACTCTAATTTTATGGATCACCTTTTCAGAGCCCCTATAACCTTAGCCTAGACATGGGACCTATGGGATGCAATGTACATAACCAACATAAACAATAAAACATAAGAAATATTTAAAGAAATATAAAATGCAAAAAGTAAATAGGAAATAATGATATTAAACATGTAGAATATAACCCTTCTATTAAAAATCCTAGAAAGAAAAACAAAGTTAATGGGCCTCTTAGAGGGGGAAACCTCCAATTGAGAAGATCTTCAATGCAATAACAATACTTGACAACACATTTCATATCCTTCTACCTCTATATAGTTTCTCACTAGATAAACCTTGACTATTTGTGGTCCCATCATTAATAAACACCAACCTTCTAGTGAGCCTTATTTAAACAACCCTTTTACATTGAGTAACTACCCACAAACTACCTAATGGGCCTTATTCAAAGAAGATGGCCTCGTACATTAATTGAATAACTCCTAACTATTTTGAAGTGGGGAGGTTAGGGTGGGGCCCTAACATGCCCATCTTATTCAAAAGTAGAATTTTCCTCGAAGTGAGAGATGTGGAAACTAATGCAAAATCATTGCTGGTTCCCAGATGGCATCTTAATTAGGTTGCATATTTTTCCACTATATGAAGACTTCTTGAATAATGCACTAGTCAACTTTCTCTAGTGGCTAGTACTGCTTCTGACTACAACTAATGGAACTTTCTTCATCCAATTTAGGAAATCTAGTTTGAACTTAGCAATTTGACACAATGACCTTCTTCAAACAAGACACATGAAATGTTGGGTGGATCTTGGAGTTGACAAGAAGAGGCAATTTGCAGGAAAATTTTCCAATGCACTAGAGGATTTGACAAGGTCCATAGAACTTTGGCACTAACTTCTATGGCCCTTGTCTTCGATAAAGTCCTACTTACAGGGATGGAGATGAAGAAACACTCGATCCACTTCTTCTAAAGAAATATCAAAGTGATGTTGATTGGCATGTTTCTTCATTCTATTTTGTGACAAAACCAAATTGTCCTTAAGTGTGTGGAGAATGGTTTCATCTTTCTCTAGTTTTACTATGTCTGGTCAACCAAGGAATGTTCTTGACTGTACATAAATTCATATGGTGCACTTTGGTAGCACTATGATAAATGGTATTGTACCACCAATTTAACAAGGGGTAGCCATTGAACCCATTAATTTTTCCACAAATAAGTCTTTAGGCATGTGTTGACCACCTGTTGAGCACTCAACACACCCTAAAAGTCTATGCCCTTTTCTACTTTTTGGGTACCACTTGATCCTTTGAACTGTCTATTTCCACTTAAGTGTATGAAACTTCCGCCTGTGCTTATCTCTTATGTTTTCATGTTTGAATTGTTTAAATTCTGCTTAAACATATAAAGAATCATCTTAACTTTAAAGGGAACTTAACAACTACTTGAGGAATCGACATTCTAAAGTTCTCCCCAACGCGCTTAGGAAATCGGACATGGGGAAAGATTAAAAGTGGAAAAAATCGCTTGAGAAGTTCAATGCAGTCGAGCACCGAATTTCACTAGTGTAGACAGAAGGAGTTCTCCCATCCCCGTGAATAAAATCCACTAAAGATATTGTCGACGACTGATTCATCCGACATCGGCATAAAAACAAGAAGAGTAAGCATCGCGCAAGGAGAAGAGTGGTATCACCGATCACCAACTCCCGAAACGATTTTGACGTCAGAGATTTACAAAAATGATAACACATGAAGAAAACTACACATTAATTTTATGTTTGAACGTCAATCCCCAGTGTCATCCCGACATTGGTCGTCGCAGTACCTATCTCTTTTAGCACATTCAATGTGAATGAAGTCCCCAAGTGCAATCCTTACCCACCAACCTAGTTCTAGGTTTTATGTTTTAAATATTTTAATAACCTCGAGTCAGTAACGCCACATCAGAAGTTTTTAAAGGAACATATCAATGAACTTACAAAGAAACTCAAAAAAATAATAATTATAAAATCCCATAATTAACAAGAATCTTAGATAAAAAAAATGGTAGATTTACATACGAAGAGGGAACATGATACATTCAACTGTAAAACACTTTTGAATTTTCATATAATTAAAGCCCCCACCGAGCTTAGGTTACACACAAATAAAAACCACCAATGCCTTGACTAACCTGCCCGGTTATAGTGAGAACATAAAAAACCTTTACAACAAAAAGGGAAAACTATCAAGCGTCACTTCGGAGAATGCAAAGCAAGAGCCCACCTATTATGTATCTCCTGCTCACGAACCTTCTCCCGGACTACTCATCATGCTTTGCAGTGTTTATTTTTTCTCCTTCCCCGTCATCCCCTGGGCCTTTCATAGTTGCATGATCGTATCTTGTGCTTCTCAAAGCCGTCTCTTGAGCCAAGTTGTGCTTCCTTCATGACCCTGTGGTACCAATACCTCCTGGTTCTTCGCTACCAACTTTCTCTGCAATTCTCTGTTTTCTTGATAAAGTTCGGCTATGGCAAGTTGAGCCTGCTCTAGCTCCTGGATGGGACTCCCAATGAGAGAACCTGGTGTCTTTTCCCTTCCCTTTCATCTCCTTCTTCCTCGACTAGTAGTCCCGATAGGATTTGCCCAGATAGTTTGCATCGTAAACTCCTCAGCGGTCGGGTATGCACTCAGCTCAATTGGGAGGCGGTCTTCTCCTCCTTTTTCCTTATTTTTCCTAGGCCTTCCCCTCCTCTGCAGTGCCTGATCCTGAGAGGTCACGACCCCAAACATATGTCCTTCATACATATTTCTCTCCACTCCCACCTTCATTTGAGACGCTGACACCGTTTCCGAGTAAATATAGGCATCTCCTATTAAAGCTTCAGGGACACTTGATGCCAATAAGAATGAGTCCCAGGCATGTTGTGGCTCAGACTTGGCACTCCAGCTACCTCGCAAATCCCATCCCTTGTTTAAAGGGGATCCCATAGTGCAAAAACGTATTCGCTTAGACATCTGCAGATAAGAAAAGGACTACGACACAGAGTTTCAGCAGAATTAGACTCGCAAGACCAGCGCTATCGATGTATAAACTCAGCTGATGCATAAAATTCCCCACAGAGCCTCTAGAATTATAGCGGAATGAGGAAGCAAAATAGAACGTGCCAAAGAACACTCATGCCTCGTGACAGGATGTCTTGAAAATTTAATACATCACAGCTGCTCGACGGATGAAATCCAGGATGCATGAAACGTCGTTGATCGAAATTGCAGGGAATATACAGTACGATCATTCTAATCTCTTTAAAATCTCCAACTTCCATTATTAATGAATTATAGTTGACACACTTGGTGATACGTCTTCTGGAGGAATCACTCGCCTCAACCTAGGACATTTAATGACTTCCTTATTACAACATCTGACTTTCTAGGAGAATACATGCACACGTTCGACTCTGGCATCCTTTCCCATCCCTAAGGGTCAAATGGCTACTATGACGGTTCCAACACTCATATCCGTCATACCTGATTTGCCACGCCATGGCACACTGACATAACTCATTTAAATTGAAGAGGAGTGACACCGTGGACAAGAACATCACAGGTCATTCAAAGGGGCGACTGGGATCACGTAAGTATTAAATGATCGAGACTAACGAGCTCCACAGGTACGCATCGGTCTATTCTGTTTTGTTTGTATTTTACTATGTGTTACCTGATCACTAAACTACGTCAACCTTGATTGCAGGAAAGATCCTCCTGACTACCGAAAAAAGTTTGCTTCGTGACCTCACCGAAGAACTCGAAAGAAACATCGAATCAAAATCAACAGAGCAATAAAGGGTATCAGTCTCCTCGAGTTTGACACCCCTGATAACTTCATCGACCTAACCGACGTAGTCGAGTCGCACACCAAACAAGATTTGCTATGGACCGAAGAATTCATAAATATGGCCGACACAAGACTGGGGAAAGTGCAACGATTTGTAGAACACCTAATCAGAGCCCAAACCATGCTACAATAGTTAAAATCCAGTCTAGTAAAGTACCGGGTGCATGGAGTGGACATCAGGGGGATATATGCGGCTCCGATGGAACAACACAAATTTCCATGGGCCTAAACTTGTGAAGCACTGTTTATCAGTTGGTCTGAATACAAGAGAACTCACCCTTTTCAAGAGATATATCAGGTTCATTGTTAATGAAGTTGTTAGAAAATGACACCACGTGGCGATTTTTGTTTTGCTTAAACTGCACTTAGCCGTTAATTTCAGTTAAACTTTATATTATAAATAAAGACATCGGCCAATTAGTGAGAGGTCGATGGTGGTTGTAAGAAATATTTCTTTTTGGTTGTTAAGAATTATTTTGAAGATGCTATGAATTGAGAAGTCCTTCTGGACCAAAGACAAGCTATTTTCATCAAATGCATGTGATTGGACTTGGAGAAGAACTAATTCCCATCCCGTTTCATGAACGGTGTAGTAATGAGTTAGAGCAATTAATTATGTTGATAAGTTATTTGGTGCAATGTTTTGATGTTCTTTTCTTTAATGATGAAGATGAATCGTTGTGTTATTATGTGATGAATGGTTATGGTAGATGAATTATTTTTCTTTCTATTATCTTATTACATATGTGCTTTCTTTCTGATAATTAGTTTCTCAGACAGTAATTGGATGCTCACATGGTTGATGTATTAGTACTAGGCCTGTGGTATAGAATCATTGTCTGCATGTTTGAGCAATGGGTTATCCCAAGCTCATCCTCTTCCCCAGTAGTTAATACTAATCCTGTTTTCTATCAAGTTGATTTATACTAGCTTGCATATCTCATACCAGTCCCACCCAAGAGAAAATACAAAAGAGAATAGTCCTAACTAAAGGAAGAGCCTTCACAAGAAAACACAAAGCCCATTGATAATTTGGCTAGATCATAAGATTTAGAGAACCATTCCATATTTAAATGATACAGAGTCTAATTGGGCCTCGGTGGCAGGTTTGGTTCCTACTATCGAATAAAGGGATTTAAGGCCCATCGAAAGAATTGGCGCTAGAAGGAGGGCCTGAGAATGAATGGCCGAATATATATTTTATATATCATTTAAAACAACCTACAAATTTGTAACAACCCACATGCATGGCTAGTCATTCACAATACAACCCACACATGTTGAGTACTCCCGAAGTAGGTAACTCACCCCAGCCCGAGGAAGAACAATTATTCCCTGAAATACCTTACGCTCTTCCTCACGAGGAATTAAATCAATTTAGAAGACTCACAAGAGTCTACGCCCAACAGATCAGTGAGTTTCCCTTAGCCCCGATACTTCCTCGAAGAAAAAAAACAAGAAGATCGGTGGTCAATACTCTCAACGAAGTTTTCATACACACAGTAGAAGACTTGATAGACTTCGCGATCACCGAAATTGAACACTCTCTGAATCTTATCCCTGAGAAGCCAACAGGTGACATCTCTGAGCCAAACGACTTTTCGGAAGAAGAAGAGTTCAACTCATATTTTTAAGATATGGAAGGTAATAACGACCATGAGGAGGAAAGGTAAATCCCACTTCAGAACAACCAACCTTGGTTGTCCGGAGATGTCGTGGCCATACCTGGACAAGTACATAGTCTGTTGAAATTACTAAGACAACTGAGAGGGGGGGTGAATCAGTTATTACTGTTCTTAAACAATTTTAAGTCTATTAAACCATTTTTAAACTTTCATCAAGTGACCATCAATATTATACATCATATGAACAACATAAATAATGAGCATCAATCACACACAAGATATACACAGAGACAAATTTTCACGAGGAAACCCATAAAGGGAGAAAACCTCTTCTTCTTCAAAATGATAGGCAATCTTTTAAGTTTTGTACATCATCTATGTTTGAGCACCAACTCAAAGTGAGGCTACTACCTCTGTTTTACAAGCTCCAACATGTTGAGAGCACCAAATCTCTGGTTTCTCTAGCACCCACTAGAAGGAAGCACCAACTCCCTAAATATTCTAGCATCAACTGGATTTATACAAGCAACAACTCGTATATAGAAAACTCTGTGTTTTCGCAAGAACCACCCTACCACCCTATTTTTCTAGCCACAACTAGATGGAAGATACAACTTACAATATTCAAGCACCAACTTGAATATCATAGGACCATAGTCCTCCCTAGCACCACCCTTCCTCCCAGATTATTAATAATTGATTGACAAACAAACAATACATGTATTTCAATTCTTACCCCTTCATCACTGTTCTGCAATTCCTTCTGCTCTGTTCATACTTGGATTGACTTGCTATCTCTTTCATTCTTTTCTTTCTCTGTCCTTCTCATGCTTCTTTGATATATGCACATTCTTCTCTCTTCACCTTTTCTGTTCTGTTCAACTTCTGTTCCTTATCTATGAGCTTTCTTCACACTGCGCATACTGTAATTTTACCTTTCTACAATTCAACTCATTTTTCAGTCAGAACAACCAACCATTCACAATCATTGCGTCTTTCTTTTATGCACTTCACACAACTTTAGTTACACCTCAAAAAATCCAAGGACAACAATGCTTCGGCCACTTAATCACCAACCGTCCAAGAACCATGATTCAGTTCTACTAACTGAATCGTAACTGAATAGTTAATTGTAAATATCAACAGTAACCTTCGATCAATTTTGATTTAACAAGCATCGTTGGATTAAATCTGCAAGGTCTTGCGTTTATCCCATATGCCCACTGGATGTGATCATGGGCCTAATCAAAATGTGTTTCGCATTTCACATTTCAACAATCCTGTGTCGAAGGGTCTCAACGCTCCAAGTTACGATCCCTGAAATGGATCTTAGCTCCGCTAGCTCCTCCCTCTCACATGACCATCGGTGGTGACCACAGCCTACACCAAAAGGTGTTTCACATTTCTCGAATTTATGAACTTTATCGAGCCTGATCAACGGTCGAGATCTCCAATGATCTGACGGTCCAGACCTCATCGTGATCTCGCATTTCGGGATTTCTATGATGAAGGGTCTCGACACTCCAAGTTGCGATCCCTGAAATGGAGCTTAGCAATTAGCTCCTTCCCTTAAGCCTTCGACGATGTGACCTTGTCTATGACCACAAGCCATACCTTATTGCGATTTCGCATATCGCGAGTTGCAAGGTTATAGGATTTTCGTCCTTTGACTTTCCAGTCAGCGAGATGCCAATCGCTCTCCATGTGTCCTCTGCATCCAACATTCCACAACATACCTTGATCCAAAGGTTTAGATCAATCCTCAATCTGATAGCTCGAATCATTTCGGGATATCCCATATCGTGAGTTCTCACACCATGCTCCGTTGACTCCTCCAATGTGCAAGTTAGCAAAATTCCAATCGCTTGCCATGTGTCCTATGACTCCAACGGTCAGGATTGTTATTGCGATTTCGCATATCGCGAGTTGCAAGGTTAGAGGATTTCCTTTGTATTTCCCGATTTGTGAAACTCTGAAACAAAACCTTTGTCATGCTCTGACTATTTTCCACGTGTCCTTCTTGGATCAATGGTGAAGATCTTATCGCGATTTCGCATATCGCAAATTTGAGGGGTTAGGGGCCTCCTTCCTTTGACCTTTCAGTCAGCAAAATGCTAACCTCCTACCACTTGTACTCTGCATCCAACGGTTACGTCATTTCACAAATTTGGAGTGTTAGCTAACTCCTGGGCTTATTCTCCTTGCGACTCCACTGGATCCAACGACTGACGGGTATTCTTGAAGCAGATCTTCGGTCACTATCCTTTTGGAATGGTCAATGACTGTGATCTTTTCGGATGATCTGACGATCCAGATCTATTCTACGATGTAGCTCTTTGTATCTTATCATGTCCTCCCATTCAACAAGATCCGACGGCTAATGGGAATCGTGTTTTAATCTGACAAATGACGGGATTTATGCTAATCAACAATTCAACCTATTAGCCCCACTTTATCTATCCTTCCACTTTGAGAGGATCTGATGACCATCAAGGATTCTGAAGGATCCAACGATCACTATTCCTCTTCTCAGTTGATCTTTCCATTTCCATGACATCATCGCTCTGTTGAACGTGTTGATCATTGCCATCAATGAAAAACATACATATTCTACCTCTGTCTGAAATCATGCAAACAATCTCCCCCTTTGGCATTGATGGCAACCTCTTGAAGAAAATCCATCTTTACCACTATATTGAAATTACCACACTTTCTCCCCCTTTGACATCAATGTCAAAGAAAAACAAGCTCCCCCTGAGCTGTTACAGTACATCTCGATGGTATCAGATATGTGACAGGCATATACTCCCCTTGTGCTGTTGCAGTATTCTTCGGAGGTATTAACGATTCAACCAACACAAAATCCCCCTGACAGGATGGACCCTCTTAATTTGATAGTGAGGTCATGCCCAACTTCTGGTGAAGATATCCAAAAGGTGTCGCTGCTAATGGTTTAGTAAAAATATCAGCTATCTGTTTTGTGGAAGGAATATAATTCACTTGAACAATCTTGTTTGTAACCCGTTCTCTGAGAAAATGGTATTTTATTGATATGTGCTTAGACTTGGAATGAAGTACAGGATTCTTAGAGAGACTGATAGCACTGGTGTTATCACAATGGAGTGGAATAGGATCAGTATAAGTGACCTTCAAATATGCAAGAGTTTGTATCATCCATAAAATCTGTGTGCAGCAAGTAGCAGCAGGAATGTACTCTACCTTTGTAGTTGATAATGAAATGGATCCTTGATTTTTACTAAGCCATGCTACTAATGAGTCACCGAGGAAGAATGCTCCTCCACTGGTGCTTTTTCTCTCATCAACACAGTTTGCCCAATCAACATCTGAATAAGTAGTTAACTGAAAGTTATGATTTCTAAGATACCACAGACTACAATTCATTGTGCCCTTCAAGGACTTGAATATCCTTGTTACCGCTACTAGATGACTTTGTTTAGGAGCAGACTGATAATGACCTACCATTCCAACAACTTGCATTATATCAGGATGGGAAGCTGTGATGTACAAAAGACTGCCTATCATTGATCGGTATGTCCTTTGATCAACATCGGGTGAAATATCATTTTTACTAAGCTTGCAACCAACCACCATAGGTGTACTAATAGGAGAAGAATCTTCCATTTGAAATTTCTTCAACATCTCTTTCAAATATTTTTCTTGTGAGATAAATATTCCTGCAGAACTCTGTTTAACTTGTAAGCCAAGAAAATATGATAGTTCTCCGACCATGGACATCTCAAACTCTGTTTGCATAGAGTTAGAAAACCACTGAAAAGAGGGTTCATTAGTACAGCCAAAAATAATATCATCTACATAAACCAAAACAACCAGTAAATTATCACCTTCAGACTTAATGTATAGATTGCTATCAACAGTACCTTTCTTGAATCCTTTGTCTTGTAAGAATTTGTCTAGTCTATAATACCAAGCTCGTGGTGCTTGTTTCAGTCCATATAGAGCCTTCTTCAGCTTACAGACATAGTTAGGATTATCTGTCAATGAGAATCCTTCAGGTTGCTCCATATATACTTCTTCCTCTAGATATCCATTAAGAAATGTTGACTTAACATCCATCTGATACACTTTAAATTTCTTATGACATGAATATGCAAGAAACATTCTGATGGCTTCCAATCTTGCCAGTGGTGCAAAAGTTTCATCAAAATCCCAACCTTCAACTTGTGCATACCCTTTACATACTAATCTGGCTTTATTTCTAACAACTTTTCCTTGTTCTTTCATTTTATTTTTGAACACCCACTTGGAACCTATTACATTCTTGTCTTCAAGTCTAGGAACACGCTCCCAAGTATTGTTCTTCTCAATCTAATCAAGCTCTTCATTCATAGCTCTAATCCAATCATCATGATGGCTAGCTTCGTCAAATTGTTTTGGTTCAGTCATAGATAAAAAGGCAACATGAGAGTGTTCTGAGTCTTTAATCAATTTCCTTCTTGTCTGAACCTTTATTTATATCTCCAATTATCAGATTTTCGAGATGATTCTTTCTAACAATTATGGGAGGTGATTTTGCTTCTTTCTGTTGATTTGTGTCAGTCGGAGTATTAGTATATTCATCTGATTCAGAGTCTTCTCTTTTTGATCCTTGGACCTGTTCATCTTCATCTTCAACTATATCTTATGTGCTTGGTTCAACATTGCTTACATTTCTGATTGGGATTTCTTCATCAACTTTTGCATCTATACAATCAACCAGTTTATGCAACCTCTTATTGTAACATCTGTACCCTTTACTGTTTGTTGCATAACCTAATAAGATACCTTCATCAGCCCTTTCATCATATTTTCCAATATTTTCATCATTATTCTTAATATAACATTCATTCCCAGAGACTTTAAAATTCTTGATTGAAGCAGGTCTTCCAAACCATAGTTCATAAAGAGTCTTCTCACTATGTGGCCTGAGATGAGCTTTGTTAAGAATGTGAACAGATGTATGGATTGCTTCCACCCAATATGTCTGAGATACATTCCTTTCATTCATCATTGATCTTGCCATTTGCTGTACTGATCTATTCTTCCTCTCAACAACTCCATTTTGCTGTGGAGTCCTTGGGATTGTGTACTCTCTTTTGATCCCATGTTTATCAAAGAACTCTTTGAAGTTCCATGAGTTAAAATTCTCCTCCTCTATCAGACCTCACTACCTTCAATCTTCTTCCTATTTGATTCTCAGTTAGAGCCTTAAACACTTTGAATTTTTCAAATGCTTCAAATTTTTCCTTCAAAAAGGAAACCCATGTTAGTCTAGAATAATCATCAATAATCAACATAAAATAGTTTTCTTTTCCTGTACCTTCTTTTCTTGATTGTCCACATAAATCCATATGTACTAACTGGAGAGGTTTTTCTATCGAAGGGAAGTTTTTAGATTTGAACTGTGTCTGTGTAAGCTTTCCTATCTGGTAAGGTTTACAAAAAAATCATATGGCTTTGATATCTTTGGAAGATCCTTTACTACCCCATTATTTCTAAGATTGATTATATGATCAAAATTTAGGTGTCCAAGTCTCCTATGCCATAGCCAACTTCCATCATACTTGCTTAAGTGACATTCCTTTTTTTTTTCTTTTAACACATAAACATTGTTTTCTGTTCTTATCCCTTTTGCAACTAGCTGTCCAGAATTCACAGACTTTATTTTAGAATCTTTAGAAGTAAAAACAACTTCACATCCTCGGTCACAGACTTGACTGACACTAAGCAGATTATGTTTTAGACCTTCTACAAACAATTCATATTGAGCTTTCCCTTTTCCATTACTCAAACTTACCATTCCTTTACCTTTTATTTTTCCTGGTGCATCATTTCCAAAAGTTACATTCCCTGATTTGCTTTCACTTAGAGTTAGAAACTTACTTTTGTCTCCAGTCATATGTTTGGAACATCCACTATCAATATACCAAGGATTCTTTTGTCTTTGGGCTGATAACACTAGTCTACACTTGTCATCTTCTTTCTTCTTCCAAATCTTGAAATTTTCAGCAGTAGGATTTGAATCTGGCTTAAAATTCCTTAAGCAACAATCTGCAGCTTTATGTCCATAGTTATGACAGATGTAACATTCTGGTTCACTGAATAATAGATCATAATGATTGTTATGCTCATCACTATTGTTATGTTTCACTTGCGTCCTTCCTCCATCCATCACATGATTTATAGTATGTGGTCATTTGTTTCTTGGTTGTCTCAATCTTTGTTGTGGTAGATAATTATTCCTTGAGTATATTGATTTCAGATATCTAGAACTTAAAGAACATTTTACAGCTTTGTGACCAAAGTTAGAACAGAAAAAACAATAACCATAGAAAAAACCTTTGTACCTGGAAAAAGGTTGTAGTCGATTTCTTCCATGCTGATGATTTCTTTGATCAGAAAATGTGTTTGTGTTATTTCTTTGATCTATGGATTCGGTTCTGGTACCTTTTCTTTCATTCCTTCTTGGTGGCTGATTTTCTTTCTTTGTTTCTGCAGAGTAGTTGTTGTCAATGATTGTAGATTTGAAAAACTTGATGGGTTCTGTATTACTTGGATGATCACCACTTGATCCTTCTTCATAGCCCAAGCCAGCTTTCAAATTTGAATTCCTTTTCTGATTTAGAATGGAAGTTAATTCTTCTAAGGCTTTAATACTTGGCACATTTTGGTGATACAATCCCTTAAACTTCTCCATTTCTTTTCTGGTTTTTACTATCTCTTCTTCTAAGGCTTCACACCTTGATTTCTTCTCTGACAACTATTGTTTGAGTATGTCTTCTATTTTCTTTGCCTCTTCTAACTCCACTTTTAGTAGAGAAAAGTTTTCATCAGGTTTTTCACCATTCATTTTAAATTGCTTCAACAAATGTTTTTGTTTTCTCTTCTTACATCTGAGTCTGTCAATTTATTCCAAAGCACTGATTAATTCACCTTCCATATCCACCACAAATTCTTCATCATCCATTTCACCTCCTGTTTGTTCATCATCAAGATCTCCCATAGCCATAAGCATAAAATCATTCACTTTGTTTTCACATGATGAATCACTATCTATGTCCTCTGAGGAATTGTCATTGTTTGCACACAAACTTTTCTTTTTACTATATTTCTTGAATTTGTACTTCTTTTCATCATCAAAGTTCTGGTCCTTTTTCTGGTAGGGACACTTAGATGTAAAATGACCTATTTTACCACATTTAAAACATTTGAAGGGAAGTTTGCCTTGATATTTTCTTGATCCTTTCTTTAACCTTCTCACAAATTTTGCCTCAATATCATCTAAATCTGAATCAATATTCTTGTCTTCTTTAAAAGATTCTTCTCTAGTAATGGATTTATCTTTGCTGATTCTCATTTCATATGCAGTTAGAGTTCCTAGGAGTTGATCAATGGACATAGTTTTAAGATGATTTAGTTCTTCTATTGCAAAGACTTTTGGATTAAATTTATCAAGCAAAGATCTTAAAATCTTTTGAACTAAAAATGATTATTCAATCTTCTCACCAAGACCCTTCATGGCATTCACAAATTCTTCAACTCTTAAAAAATACTTGCTAAATGTTTCATCTTCATTCATTTTTAATTGTTCAAACTTCAACCTATATGTTTGGAGTTTGACATCTTTTACTTTCTCATTTCCTTCATAACTATTAATAAGTTTATCCCACATAGCTTTAGTAGTTTCAAGATGCATCACCTTTATAAACTCAGCTTCAACAAGTCCATTCAAGATAGCATTCATTCGCTTAGCATTAAATCTAAATTCTAACTTATCATCCTTGGAAGCCAACACAACAGGCTTTGTATATCTAGTCTCTACTACATCCCAAACATCAGCACTTAAGGCCATTAGGTATGTTCTCATTCTAACCTTCCAAAAGGAAAAATTTGTTCCATCAAATAGAGGAGGCTTACTGGCTGAAGTCCCTTCATGACTTTCCATGTTTAAGCTTACAAATCTCCCTTTAAATAAAAGGAACCCACCCTGATACCAATTGTTGAAATTACTAAGACAACTGAGAGGGGGGGTGAATCAGTTGTTACTATGCTTAAACAATTTTAAGTCTATTAAACCATTTTTAATCTTCCATCAAGTGACCATCAATATTATACATCATATGAAAAACATAAATAATGAGCATCAATCAAACATAATATATACACAGAGACAGATTTTCACAAGGAAACCCATAAAGGGAGAAAACCTCTTCTTCTTCAAAATGATAGGCAATCTTTTAAGTTTTGTACATCATCTATGTTTGAGCACCAACTCAAAGTGAGGCTACTACCTCTGTTTTAAAAGCTCCAAATTTTTGAGAGCACCAAATCTCTCATTTCTCTAGCACCCACTAGAAGGAAGCACCAACTCCCTAAATATTCCATCACCAACTGGATTTATACAAGCAACAACTTGTATACATAAAACTCTTTGTTTTCCCGAGCACCACCCTGCCACCATGTTTTTCTAGCCACAACTAGATGGAAGATACAACTTCCAATATTCAAGCACCAACTTGAGTATCAGAGGACCACAGTCCTCCCTAGCACCACCCTTCCTCCCTGATTATGAATAATTGATTGACAAACAAAAAATATCGGTATTTCAATTCTTACCTCTTCTTCACTGTTCTACAATTCCTTCTGCTCTGTTCATACTTGGCCTGACTTGCTGTCTCTTTCTTTTTTTTCTTTCTCTGTCCTTCTCATGCTTATTTGATATGTGCACATTCTTCTCTCTTCACCTTTTCTATTTTTTTCAACTTCTGTTCCTTATCTCTAAGCTTTCTTCACACTGCGCATACTGTAATTTTACCTTTCTACATTCCAACTCATTTTTCAGTCAGAACAACCAACCATTCACAGTTACTACGTATTTATTTTATGCACTTCACACAACTTCAGTTACACCTAAAACAATCCAAGGACAACAACGCTTCAGCCACTTAATCACCAACCATCCAAGAACCATGATTCGGTTCTGCTAACTGAATTGTAACTGAACAATTAATCATAAAGATCAACAGTAGCCCTTCGATCAATTTTCATTTAACAAGCATCGTTGGATTAAATCTGCAAGGTCTTGCGTTTATCCCATATGCCCACTAGTTGTGACCATGGGCCTAATCAAAATGCATTTCTCACTTCACATTTCGAAAATCCTGTGTCGAAGGGTCTCAATGCTCCAAGTTGTGATCTGTGAAATGGATCTTAGCTTCACTATCTCCTCCCTCTCACATGAACATCGGCGGTGACCACAGCCTACATCAGAAGGTGTTTCATATTTCGCGAACTTATGAACTTCATCGAGCCTGATCAACAGTCGAGATATCCAATGATCCGATGGTCCAGACCTCATCATGATCTCGCATTTCGGGATTCCTATGATGAAGGGTCTTGACACTCCAAGTTGCGATCCCCGAAATGGAGCTTAGCAATTAGCTCCTTCCCTTAAGCCTTCGACGATGTGACCTTGTCTATGACCACAGGCCATACCTTATCGCGATTTCGCATATCACGAGTTGCAAGGTTATAGGATTTCCTTCCTTTGACTTTCTAGTCAGTGAGATGCCAATCGCTCTCCATGTGTCCTCTACATCCAACGTTCCACATCATACCTCGATCCAAGGGTTCAAATCAACCCTCAATCTGACGGCTCGAATCATTTCGGGATATCCCATATCATGAGTTCCCACACCATGCTCTGTTGACTCCTCCAATGTGCAAGTCAACAAAATTCCAATCATTTTCCATGTGTCCCATGAATCCAATGGTCAAGATTGTTATCGCGATTTCTCATATCGCGAGTTGCAAGGTTAGAGCATTTCCTTTGGATTTCCCATTCTGTGAAACTCCAAAACAAAACCTTTTTCGTGCTTTGACTATTTTCCACGTGTCCTTCTTGGATCACCGGTCAAGATCTTATCGTGATTTCGCATATCGCGAATTCGAGGGGTTAGGGGCCTCCTTCCTTTGACATTTTAGTCAGAGAAATGCTGACCTTTTGCCACGTGTACTCTGCATCCAACATTTTACGTCATTTCATGACTTTGGAGTGTTAGCTAACTCCTGGGATTATTCTCCTTGCGACTCCACTGGCTGCAACGACTGATGGGTATTCTTGAAGAAGATATTCGGTCACGATTCTTTTGGAATGGTCAACAACTGTGATCTTTTTGGATGATCTGACGATCCAGATATATTCTACGATGTAGCTCTTTGTAGCTTATCCTGTCCTCCCATTCAACAAGATCCGACAACTGACAAGAATCGTGTTTTAATCCGACGAATGATGGGATTTATGCTAATCAACAATTCAACCTATTAGCCCCACTTTATCTATCCTTCCACTTTGAGAGGATCTGATGGCCATCAAGGATTCTAAAGGATCCAACGATCACTATTCCTCTTCTCAGTTGATCTTTCCATTTCCATGCCATCATCGCTCTGCTGAACATGTTGATATTTTCCATCAATGAAAAAATACACATACTCTACCTCTGTCTGAAATCATGCCAACATAGTCTTCCCCGACACTCAGAGAGGCTACTTCCCAAGTACGACCCTGAGACTTTAGGTTTACTTGAAGATCATATCAAGAAGTTCATACTCACAATAAAACTTATGAACATTTAACATGAAGACGTAGTTTGCGGACTTTTCCCCTACATGTTTGAAAATTTAGCTTCCACGTCGTATCTTAATCTTCCAGTAGGATCTATAACTAGCTGGACTAAGTTCCAAAAATATTTTCTAGATAAATTTGCAGAGGAAACTACTATGGGAGCTCTAATGGCTGAGTTGTTTTCTGCCACCATGAGTCCAAAGGAAAGAGTCAAAGATTTCAATCAAAGATTCACGACCATTTTAAACAAATTCCATCGCATGGCAAAACTAGCTCAGTAGTTGAAAATCGAGGTTTATGCTAACGCGCTCCCAACTTCTATTTATATGTTTGTAAAAAGAGTCGCTAAGAAAAACCTGGCAGAAAATTTTGAAGAGGCCAAGACAATAGAATTCCATATGAAAGGATGTAAATTTGGCCAGGCCTCTCTAGTAAAGAAATAAGCCCAGCTCCCTCCTAGGAGAGGACTCCTTTTAACTAGACCGTCAGGGAAACCAACTAAACAGAATCCCAATAAGGGTAATGGAGATACAGAATATCTAAAACACATGGTTAAGAAATTATCAAACAAGATCATAGACATGAAGAGAAATGCAGGAGAGGGGAACCAAGGCCAAAGGCCCTATAAGACTTTCTTTAAAAGAAACCCACCTTTCAAAGAAATTGAACCTCCCCTAGCTAACTTAAATATTGATCTAGGGAATGTTGTGTATGATTATTTTTGTACTTGTCATCAAGAAAACCACTCTGAAAGAGACTGTCCTCAATGGGTAAATGCCATGAATTTGATGGCCAATCGGTTACTAGACGAAGTCTCCCTGACCGAACAACCAAGCTGTTTGGTTATGAATATTACTGACCAGGAAGAGATTGATCCACCACAAGATACAACCATGCTGATATGGAATCCCGATATGATCATGTCTTCCGACAACTTGTTTGAGTCTCAGGAAGAACCCGCGGAAGTTTCGGTGGTACAAACACACAGTAAGGGTTCACTTGGCTCGAAAGATACTGACACCACCCATGCCTTGAAAAATAAGTTAACTCCCAATCGCTTGAAAACATACGTCACTCTTGGTAAAAACCCTATAAGAATTCATACCCAGGATTTGACCAAACTTGATTACAACGTGGTCGAATATTTGAAGAAGATAAAGGCTAATATATCAGTTATGGACATATGCAGGATTTCTCAGCAGAAGGAATTTCTATGACAAGATTTGAACTCAGTAGAAAACCCAATGGTGGGTAATGGTCCAGAAAGAAATCTGTCTCCCACAGATCGGGTGGGAAAACCAACTGTGAACACCTACTCGGGAGATAGAAAGGAAAAGCCTTTTTTTCCCCACCATTCCTCTTAACGTTTGAATTCTTCAATAGAAACCTTCACAACTATTTGGTATATTCTGGAGCGTCTTCCAACATCATACCCTTGTCGGTTTGCAAAATATTAAATGCCATTCCTCTCGAGAGTGATAAACATGTCATACAATTAGATAGAACCCAGGTCAAGGTCATAGGAGAACTCAAATATGTGATGATCATAATATCGACACATCCCACGTTTTTGCAGCTGATTGACATAATTGTAGTAGATATCCTAGAGGCATATGGGCTATTACTGAGTCGAGATTGATCTGAAAAGCTAAACGGGTACTGTTATCCCCCACTTTTATGGATAACTAGGAGATCATGTCTTGAGGCCCATAGGTCCTAGACATGGAGTACCGAGAGTACGATTGACTTTAGCATGGCCCTAGAGGGCCCATCTTTTCTTTATCCAACACCTTTATCTTGTCAGTAGCAGCAACATCCATCACCATCATCGGCTTGGTATTGTGTCAGAGATGGTTCTTGCTCCATGAGGTAATTAGTCTGGGTATCATGGTATGTGTCACTTTGATCATCAAAACCATTGAATATGTACATTTGATTCCTTTTGTTTCTAACAAATGCTTGGATCTTACACTTTCCCACTTGACCATGTCTGGGGGAATTGACAGGATGCCCTAGTAATCCTGTGTCTATAGGTTTTGGTTTTCCACTAGGAGAATTCTGAAAAGTCATCGTTCGTTCCCTTCACAGAATTACTTTTTCATCTTGCTTCTCACTCACTTATCCCATTCCACTTGTTTGGGCACTGGGTTGACCTATTTTCAGGACTGCACCTTATCTCATGGGAAGAAGGGGCTAATGGCCCATAAGGTAAAATCAGGCTGGTAAAAGATAAAAGCCTAAGAATAAAACCTTGAGATGCTTCGCCCAGGGATCCCCGAGAAAGCAATAAAAATATTCTCAGCAAGAAACAAGAGGGACCCGTAAAAATAATAAAACAAGACCTGATCAGAGGATAGGGGGTCTCATCACGAGCCAACCTATTCGGTCCATAGGTACCTAGCAGTATGACATTACCACCAGTTGGTTACCACGCTAGGGTAGTGACTCTTGGTTGCATGGCCAAGGGAAAAGGGGTCTCATCATGATCCAATCTTCTCATTTTTGCGAAAGTACTTGTGGGTAATGCTGTCACCACTAGTCACCACACTAGGGAAGTTTCCCCTGATTAGCTCTTGAATAAAAAGAAATAAAGAATAAAAGAATAAAAAAATAAAAGGCAAGAATGGGCTTGGAAAAAATGCATCCAAGACAGGTACAACTCGCCTTCTACAAAGGCACCCATAGGTAAAATTTTTGCATCCTTGGCCCTCATTTCACCCACCTTCTTGGACATCCCCTAACCACATCACCCACTTACTTGTCTTGGATGAGGTCTCTTTCGGGAACTTTCCTTTTCCAGTGGACACTAGCCTAATAGGATGCCTTGTCTTTTTCTCCAAACTTGTATTGCAGGCTTGTGTAATGTCTTTGATCTTTCATCTGATGTATTAGGGATTTTATGCACATGTTTAATAATATTGATGATGAGATTTGATTAACATTTCTATGATCCTTGTGACTAATGAGCCCGTGGAGGGTGTAGTTGTTGATGTGCAGGATCATGCCTAACGAACATGTACCATTTTGGAACGGTGCACATGGGGAGATGATTACTTCAGACCTCCATGGGGTTGAAGAGCCCATTAGATGGATGCTGAGACCCCATCAAGGGGAAAAGATAGGACAAATATGGATAAGGGGATTTGCACTAGAGAAGAAGAGGATGTTCCACCAAAGGCACCCTAACAGAGCTTGATCTAGGGGGATTGGCCCTTTTCCAGTGGGACGTTTTCCTTGGAAGGCCTAGGATGTCACCCATGATGACCATGAAGTCATCCAACCTTATGGACATCTTGGGAGGTAGATTGGGAAGTATTGGCACATGTGGCAGGTTGGAGAAGCCCAAGAAGGGCTAACGTTTTTATCCAAGATGCTCCATTTGCCCTAGAAGGGGATAATGTCTCCCTTAGAGGGGCTTGACATCTCTTTTCATATTGATTAGGGTTTTAATTTGACATTTTAATGTAAAAACAATATGATTTAGAGTTTTGGCCTTGTCGACCTTTTTCATGACCTAAAATATAAAATTAGGACATGGTATTGTATAAATGAAGGATTTTCACCTTCATTTTTTTATCATCTCACACTCACTCATTAGTGAGGCCTGAAATTTGTGCCCTCTCTTGGGTTATTGGATGAAATTGTGAGGCGCACTTGTTGAAGGAAGACATTTTTGGATTCATATTGGCATTTCTTGGCATTTGCTTGATGGAAGGTATTACAACTAGGGTTTTCTATGATGTTTCTTGGTGAAATGTAAGTGAATTTATGAAAAACTTCTTGATTGAATGGTTTCATTTATTATTTCTTTCATATATTGTTATAAATTTGTTGAATAAACCCTAGGTGACAAGCACACATCATTGGTTCTTGTCTCATGTCCCTGTCAATACTTTTTGCCATTATTTGAAGAGAGAAAGAGCCTAGCCGTAGCTACACTCTTTCCTACCTCTTCTTTGCTAGCCATTTTTTTTTCTGAGTCTAGAAGGAGAAGACGTCTCAAGGAATAGTTTCCCTACACCTTGAAGAGCCATTTTTCCCCTAGGGTTTGAAGGTGAAGCCTTGCTGTAGCAACACGTTTCCTTCCAAATCCTCTTGTCTTGGTTTATTGTTATTTTCTCAGCTAGTCATCATTGTCATTGAGTTAAGGAAGGAGGAGAGAGAACCGAGGCCTAGTTCCCCTACACCAAGGTGAGCCTCTCTCCCCTAGGGTTTTGATTTTGAGGCCTTGCTTTAGAAACACCTCAAGTATTCTCCCTCTAGTCCTTATCCGTACTATTATTTGATCCTTTAGCTCTTGCATCCTTCACTTTTGACTCCATTAACCCTAAGGCACTAATCTAAAGACCTCTTGTTTTGAAGTTAACTTGATCACAACAATACTCAAAAACTTTGAATCAAACCCTAACTACTAACCCTAGCTTAGAAACTAACCTAACTAACATATTGATGCCGTCATCTCTAGCTATATTATCATTTGTGCAACTAACATTTTCTTTATAAGCAATTGAATGGTGGAATAAAGGCATAAATTGAATAAAGTGTTGATTGGTTACATTGAATGCCACATCGTTTTGACATTTATTGAAGAAGTGATATATTTATCATTGCTATTTTATAAACATTGACTTCACCAATATTTATTATCAAATTGCTTATATGTGTATCAGACAGTCATTGCTTTAGATGAAGTACTAACCAAGTGAGCATCTTGCATATATCAGTTTTCTTGTTTCTTTGTCTCAGGCAGGTGCATCTCTTTTTTCTTGGGTTTTTCTTTATTATTGGTTGTTTAGTCGGACTATCTACTCGGTGGTGAATTGTGAGGGGGAAAAATTACCTTTATCCTATAATCCTTTTCCTTCTCAAGACCCCAGGTCACCGAGGACATCTCCCCTAGGCCTTACCACCCTAAAAATAAATAACCATCCCATTGAGGTGACTGGTTCTGGTTACGCCAGTTTGACTCTTCAAACTCTAGCCTTTTATCCTTGATACAAACTGTGTGATAACATTTTGGCGTTGTTTCCAGGGAACACTGAGTCAAACCTTCCTTAGATGAAACATTTTTCGGTAAGCCTTGCCTCTAGAATCTTTATCTTACAATCTTACCTGATGACTACACTTAGGGTGTTTTCCCTTATCTTTTGATAGTTTCAAGAAAATTATCTGGCGACTCCACTGACGATGAAGCCAACTATGACTTCACAATGAGATCCGGGGAACTACAAATCTTTAGAGATGAGTAAAATCCTGGGATATCCTAGACAAATTCCCCCCTGGTATAAAATATGGCTCCCTAGATTCACTTGCATCGATGGAGAAAGACCCGATTATCACATGAGCAATTTCTGGGCTTTCTTTCAGCACCGCCCTGTTAGTGATGACGCTGAAGACTTGGTAATGAAACTCTTCTCTTCCACTTTTCAAAAAGAGGCTAGAAGATGGTATGATAATATTCCACATGCCAGCATCACATCTATGGACCAGTTTGAAGAAATATTTCTTGTGAGGTGGGGTTTGAAATTGGAAGATATCCAATCATTACTGAAAGGACTCGAATGTATAAAACAAATAGAAGATGAGACCATCAAAGTTTTCAGGGTTAGCTTTCAGAGGTTTCTATACCAGATTCCTAAAATCCATCGTCCTAAAGGAAAGTACCTCGTGTATCTCTATACCAATGGACTTCTAGGGCATTTAAGCTTCCTCCTAAATAAAAAGGGTTCAAAAAAACTTACAGAAGATCACAACATGGCCATTTGAATCGAGGTAAATCCCTCTCTGTCCAAAACCAATGACCATACTATGGACACTCTTAGCTTGATAAAACTAGTTTCCTTTGAAACCCTTACTGGTGATCCCCAAGAAAGAAGGGAACAAGTTTTTGACCAGTAGAATGAAGACGTGATTAAGGAGAAAGAACCTAAGCAAGATGATGAAGTAACAACTTGTGCTCCTCCCTCTTATGAGGCCATCCAAGAACCCTTTTCTCTTGCACAACAAAAGGACGATGAGTTTAGTTGATTTTCGTTTCAAGATTCCGATAACACCTTGTCCCATGATTCAGAAAATGAAGGAGAAATGGAATCCATGAAATAAGTAGACCTTCCTTGCTGCACAATTGAAGATGAAGGGGTAGCTCATGAGGATGAGACTGTAATGCATGCTAAAAAAAATGAAGTCCTCGAAGATCCTGCACAAGAAGAAACAATAAGTTTCCCTCCTCCCCTAGTTTTTGATGATTCTCTACCTTGTGATAGGGAAGATGAGGAGGAGATAAGCAAGAATGCTTCAAATACTGCATGTTATGATACCAATAATTACATACCTGATAACATTGATGAGTTCATACATGTTGGGAGATGTAGGTGGGATGCAGTTGATTATGGTATGGATCCCATCTATGACATAGAGAATCATCTCCAAGTGTTGCCTTTGAAATTACCACAACACATATTCTCGACCAGTGGCAATAAGGAGATGAGGTTTTTACCCATACTTTTCAGACACCGAAGGAAGACCTAGTACCTTGTCTGCATGATATTTTTCAGTCTTACCTTGAGGGTGTTGATGAGAACTACTCTGAGCACTTGGACTCTTTCCATGAATATGATCGTCAACCACTATTGTGCTCAGATCTTGATAGGATCAAGGACCTTCTTTACTTGATGAAGGATCCTTGCGGCGATTTTCCCAGGCCACTTCCGATTACCCTATCTTGTTGTGTCTCTAGAGGTGTGGTTGGGAGTTATTTTTTTGATGTTGAGTTTCCTCTAGGGAAAACCCTAGAGTCCAAGGGTTGGTTGGATACTACAAGTTTGAGTCTGTTATATTGGGTTTTCAACTTTCCCTTGACAGTTTTCCAGTCGTCTACTAGATCTTTGTCGATCCCTTCCTTGACTTCAAAGTCTGAGGATGTCCTAGGTAGATAGTTTGTGGACCTTTTGAGTCAGTTATCTGAACCTTGGAATTTTCATGACCCTTTCCTGAAGTGGATTGAGTACTTTTCTTTCAGGTTGACTTGTGATGGTTTTATCCCTCCCACCCGCCTCCATGAGTTAGACTTTGTGATCTCTGATGATGTGATATATATTCTAACCCATGACATTTTTGTGCTTGACTTGTCACTATTTTGGTCTATGATGAAGCACAAAGGCAGGTATCATGGGACGTTGCTGGATTGGATTCATTGCTTGTTTGACTACAACCAACATCCAACCAACAAGTAAGTACAGGTAAGTATTTTGATTTACATTCACATTTATGATTTCTTTATTTCAGTCATATATATCTATGTATGCTGGGGTGGCATTACCACCCTAATTTGTTACTGATGTTTCTATTGAGATCGAGAAGGTAGACAAGTTATGCCAAAGATGTTGAGGTCCTCATGCACTCTATGGTGAGAACATGTCCCCAAGTTGGAGCCAGATGTTATCCCCCACTTTTAGGGATAACTAGGAGAACATGTCTCGAGGCCCACAGGTCCTAGACATGGAGTACGAAGAGTTGGATTGACTTTAGCATGGCCCTAGAGGGACCACCTTTTCTTTCTTCTAGCACCTTTATCTTGTCAGCAGCAACAACATCCATAACCATCGTCTTGGTCTTGTGTTAGAGATGGTTCTTTCTCCATGAGGTAATTAGCCCGGGTATCATGGTATGTGTCACTTTGATCATCAAAACCCTTGAATATGTGCATTTGATTCCTTTTGTTTCTAACACATTCTTGGATATTACACTTGCCCACTTGACCATGTTTGGGGGAATTGACAGGATTCTCTAGTAAGCATGTGTCTGTAGGTTTTGGTTTGCTACTAGGGGGAATTCTGAAAAGCCATTGTCCGTTCCCTTCACAACATTACCTTTTCATCTTTCTTCCCACTCACTTATGCCATTCCACTTGTCCGGGCACCAGGTTGACCTATTTTCAGGACTGCACCTTATCTCATGGGAAGAAGGGGCTAAAGGCCCAGAAGGCAAAATCAAGCTGGTAAAAGATAAAAGCCTAAGAATAAAACCTCAAGATGCTTCGCCCAGGGATCCCCGAGAAAGAAATAAAAATCTTCTCAGCAAGAAACAAGAGGGACCGGTAAAAATAATAAAACAAGACCTGATTAGAGGATAGGGGGTCTCATCACGAGCCATCCTATTAGGTCCATGGGTAACTAACAGTATGACATTACTACTAGCTGGTTACCACACTAGGGTAGTGACTCTTGGTTGCATGACCAAGGAAAAGGGGGTCTCATCACGAGCCAACCTTCTCATTTCTGCGAAATTACTTGTGGGTAATGATGTCACCACCGGTTACTATGCCAAGGAAGTGTCCTTTGATTAGCTCTTGAATAAAAAGCAATAAAGAATAAAAAAATAAAACAATAA
Source organism: Picea engelmannii (assembly GCA_009831015.1). Classification (NCBI taxonomy): domain Eukaryota; kingdom Viridiplantae; phylum Streptophyta; class Pinopsida; order Pinales; family Pinaceae; genus Picea; species Picea engelmannii. Next base: position 431,387 of record ML783627.1, on the reverse strand, counting down.
AAGGCAAGAATGGGCTTGGAAAAAATGCATATAGGACATGTACAACTCGCCTTCTACAAAGGCACCCACAGGTAACATTTTTTCATCCTTGGCCCTCATTGCACCCACTTGCTTGGACATACCTTGACCACATAAACCACTTACATGGCTTGGATGAGTTCTCTTTTGGGAAATTTCCTTTTCTAGTGGAAACTAGTTCAATAAAACGCCTTGTCTTTTTGTCCAAACTTGTATTGTAGGCTTGTGTAATGTCTTTGAGATTTCAACTGATGTATTAGGAATTTTATGAACATGTTTAATAATATTGATGATGAGATGTGATTGGCATTGCTATGATCCTTGTGACTAATGAGCCCATGGAGGGCGTAGCTGTTGATGTGCAGGATCATGCCCAGAAAACAGGTACCATTTTGGACTGGTACACATGGGGAGATGATCAGTTCGGACCTCCATGGGGCTGAAGATCCCATGAGATGGATGATGAGACCCCATCAAGGGGAATATATAGGACATATATGGATCAGGGACTTTGCACCGGAGAAGAAGAGGACATTCCACCAGAGGCACGCTAACAGAGCTTGACCTAGGGGGATTGGCTCTTTTCTAGTGGTACGTTGGCCTTGGAAGGCCTAGGACATCACCCATGATGACCATGATTCCATCCAACCTTATGGATGTCTTGGGAAGCAGACTAGGCAATATTGGCACGTGTGGCAGGTTGGAGAAGCCCAAGAAGGGATAATGTTTTGCTCCAGGATGCTCCATTTTCCCTAGAAGGGGATAACGTCTCCCTTAGAGGGGTTTGACATCTCTTTTCAGCTTGATTAGTGTTTTAATTTGACATTTTAATGTAAAAACAACATGATTTAGTGTTTTGGCCTTGTCGGCCTTTTTCATGACCTAAAATGTAAAATTAGGTCATGGTATTGTATAAATGAAGGATTTTCACCTTCATTTTTTGATCATCTCACACTCACTCATTAGTGAGGTCTGAAATTTGTGCCCTCTCTTGGGTTATTGGCTGAAATTGTGAGGCACACTTGTTGAAGGAAGGAATTTTTGGATTCATAATGGAATTTCTTGGCATTTTCTTGATGGAAGGTATTACAACTAGGGTTTGCTATGATGTTTCTTGGTGAAATGTAAGTGAATTTCTGAAAAAAATCTTGATTGAATGGTTGCATTTATTATTTCTTGCATATATTGTTATAAATTTTTTGAATAAACCCTAGGTGACAAGCACACATCATTAGTTCTTTTCTCATGTCCCTATCAAGACTTTTTTCCATTCTTTGAAGAGAAAAAGAGCCTAGTCGTAGCTACACTCTTCCCTACCTCTTCTTTGCTAGCTGTTTTGTTTTCTGAGACTAGAAGGAGAAGACATCTCAAGGCCTAGTTCCCCTACACCTTGAAGAGTCATTTTTCCCCTAGGGTTTGAAGGTGAAGCCTTGTTGTAGCAACATGTTCCATTCCAAACCCTCTTGTCTTGGTTTATTGCTATTTTCTCAGCTAGCCGTCATTTCCATTGAGTTAAGGAAGGAGGAGAGAGCACCGAGGCCTAGTTCCCCTACACCAAGGTGAGCCTCTCTCCCTTAGGGTTTTGACTTTGAGGGCTTGCTTTAGCAACACCTCAAAGCTTCTCCCTCTAGTCCTTAGCCGTACTATTCTTTGATCCTTTAGCTCCTGCGTCCTTCACTTTTGACTCCATTAACCCTAAGGCACTGATATAAAGACCTCTTGTTTTGAAGTGAACTTGATCACAACAATACTCAAAATTTTTGAATCAAACCCTAACTACTAAGCCTAGCTTAGAAACTAACCTAACTAACCTATTTCTGCCATCATCTCTAGCTTTATTATCATTTTTGCAGCTAACGTTTTCTTTATAAGCAATTGAATGGTGGACTAAAGGAATAAATTGAATAAAGTGTTGATTGGTTACATTGAATGCGACATCGTTTTGACATTTATTGAAAAAGTGATATATTTATCATTGTTATTTTATAAACATTGACTTCGCCAATATTTATTATCAAATTGCTTATATCTGTATCATATAGTCATTGATTTACATGAAGTACTAACCAAGTGAGCATCTTGCATATATCAGTTTTCTTGTTGCTTTGTCTCAGGCAGGTGCATCTCTTTTTTCTTGGGTTATACTTTATTATTGGCTATTTAGTCGGACTATCTGCTCAGTGGTGACTTGTGAGGGGGAAAAACCTTTATCCTATAATCCTTTGCCTTGTCAAAACCCCAGGTCACCGGGGACGTCTCCCCTGGGCCTTACCACCCTAAAAAGAAAGAACCATCCCATTGAGGTGACATTGGGTGGGACTGATTCCTATTACACCAGTTTGACTCTTCAGACTCTAGTCTTTTATCCTTGCTATAAACTGTGTGATAACAGGTACTTCAGTATAGATTGGTCCCACCTTTGGCTACCACTGAAGGGATACAAGAACATGATCAGAATCGATAGGGAGAGATATCTGAAACATATAGTCATTGATCTAGAAACCCTGAATGGACCCTCATCCACATATTTTCCCATATTGGGCAATTATTCCTGCGATTCCTACTTCAGAAACTTTGCTCCTCTCTTGTCCGACATTTATCTTACCCAAAACTATGAAATGGTTTTTCAAGAGAAGTTTTTGATACAAACATGAGAATCCTCTGCTATCAAAACCCCACACTGGAGATTACAGAACAAAAGATGGGAAGGCACAAAATTAACAAGGGAAAGGAAAAGAGCGATTGTCGTTCACAAATTTGAACCCTCTATTTTGATGGATCTAAATTGCAAGAAGGGTAGCAAGATGCATCCTCATCGATCCTAAAGGTAAACATCATTTCCTATCCCATAGGATAGAGTTTGAATGTACTAACAACACTGTCAAATATGAATCTCTAGTACAAGGATTAAAGAAATCCATAGATTCGAATGCCAAATAATTGAAAGTTTTTGGAGACTCTGAAATTGTTGTTAGACAAGTTAGAAATACTATACATTGAAATTCTCTTCACCTAAATAACTATCAGCAGGAAGTACATAGGTTAATAGAGAACTTTGAAGCCTTGAATATTACAACCATCCCCAGAGAAAATAATATTCTTGTTGACTCCTTGGCCACAACTACTTCCAGGATGTCGGCTCTAGAGGATTATGAAGCCTCTCGATTCACTGTGGAGATTCTCTACAAACCGTCGGTACCTAATAACATTTCCAATTGGAAAGTCTTTGAAGGAGATGAACAGATCATAAACTTATTGACTTACCAAGACAATTTCAAATATCTTGCTATTGACGATGAACAATTCCAAGAGAAATTAACAGAGACCGATCCTCGGATAGGAAAACCATTCGATAAATCAAAGGCTCACACAATCCTGAAAGGGATAGCTAATCTAGAAAATCTGTTTGATATGAAAGAGCGATTTAAGGGATCTAGAAATGAAAATACTGGTAGCTCTTGTTCCCTGCATGAAACTATAAATCTCGGGACCCCATAAAACCCAAAGAATGTGAATCTAGACAAGACTATATATAAAGAAGAAAGGAAAGTTTATCTCAAATTGTTCAGACAATACCAAGATGTCTTCGCATGGTCCTATAGAGATATGAAAATGTATGATACCCGCATCATTCAACACACCATTCTGTTAAAACCCAAAGTGAAACCCTTCCAACAGAAGCTCTGAAAGTATCATCCATCCCTAGAACCTCTCATGTATCAGGAGTTAAAGAAAATTTTATATGCCAAGATCATTTTCCAGGTTAGGCATTTCATCTGTGTAGCAAATCTTGTCCCGGTAAGGAAAAAGTTGGGTGAAATCTGCTTGTGCATATATTTTAGGAACCTCAACATAGCTTCAGAAAAGGAAAATTACCTAGCCCCGTCGATGGAACAACTCTTGCAGACCGTATCTGGCTTGGATATTTTCTCTCTACTAGATGGTTTCTCAGGTTACAACCAAGTTTTGGTTTCAGAGGAAGACCGTTGAAAAACCACCTTCCAAACCAAGTGGGAAACCTTCGCGTATAAACACATGCCTTTCAGGTTATTTAATGCAGGAGAGACTTTCCAAAGGGCCATGGACATAGATTTCCAGTGAGTAATAAATAAATGTGTGGTAGTGTACCTAGATGACGTAACAGTGTATTCGAAGAATAGAGAAGAGCACATCCAACACTTAACTCGGATTTTCGAAAGGTGTAGGAAATACGGTATATCCTTAAACCCTAAGAAAACTATCTTTGGTGTCAAGGAAGGTAAGTTGTTAGGTCACATTATATCTCAAGTAGGTATTCACATAGACTCGGAAAGGATTAATTCCATAGCTCAACTTTCCTTGCCCCATAACAAGAAAGCTATGTAGTCCTATTTTGGGCAAATCAATTTTGTGAAGAAGTTCACTCCCGATGCAGAAATCATCAAACCCTTACAAAAGATGATTCATAAGGATGTCGAATTTAAGTGGGATTATGAGAGAAAAGATGCCTTCAACAATATCAAACATGCTATATCTTGGGCCCTGGTGTTGTGAAGTCTTGATTTCAATAGAGACTTCTCACTTTATACTTTCTCCTCCGACCAATTGTTAGTTGCATCTTTGACTCAGAAGGATGACGAAAACAACGAGGTCCCTATGTCGTTCATGAGCGCTACTCTTCAAGGAGATGATCTCAACTATCTTTCTATAGATAAATAGGCCTATGCAGTATATAAGGAAGTAAAACATTTCAGGTCTTACATCCTCAAGAATCACACTAAAGTGATTGTTCCACACCCTGCAGTCTGATCCTTGTTTACCCAATAAGAAATGGGGGAAAGAAGAGGGAACTGGATGGCGGTAGTCTAGGAATTTGAACTAGATATAAAACCTTCCAAATTAGTAAGAGGACAAGGGTTATGGAAGCTTGCAACCGAAGCCCGGGACCAAGTAAATGAAGATTCTGGATGGGAGAACGAAATGGCACTATGGTGTGGCGAAGTATCATACATCTCCCCAGGAAAAGAGTCTTGGTATAAGGATTTAACTTATCTTCTACATCATGGTACTTGTCCCGAAAACCTCAACCCTAGGGAAAGCAGATCCCTTAGGTTAAAATCTACACAACATCACCTTATAAATTCGGTACTCTTCTAGATCAATTATGATGGAGTACTATTAAGATGTCTCGAACGTGAAGATGCAGACAAAGTGTTGAAGGAGCTCCATGATGACCCTGTCAGGGGACATTTTGCAGGAAACACCACCTCTTATAAGATTCTGAGAGTCGGCTATTATTGGCCCACCTTGCTCAAAGACACTCATACTTACGCTAGAAGCTGTAAGACTTGTCAAATAAGCATTGGAAAGGAGAAGAGAGCAGTAGTCCCACTCCAACCTATGACTGTCTCTAGGCCTTTTGAGAAATGGGGGTTGGATATCATAGGAGAAATTACACCTAGCTCTTCAAAACTGCAAAATTACCTCCTTACTTCCACCAACTATTTCACGAAATGGGTAGAGGCCATTCCTATGACTCATGTAAACGACAAGGTAGTAATCCAATTCATAGAACAACAACCGATCACAAGGTTCAATGTCCCTTATGTTTTGGTTTTTGATAATGCAACTTATTTTTCCTCCACCCTATTGACAGAGTTTTCTTTGGACAAAGGAATCATAATTAAGTACTCCGCAAATTATTATCCCAAGGGAAATGGTGTGGCAGAATCAATTAATAAGAACCTAGTGAGAATATTAAAAAAGACAATTGCAGATAATCAAAGAAATTGGCATAATCTACTCCATAATTCTCTATGGGCTGATAGATTCACACCCAAAGAATCTATGAGGAATTCCTCGTACATTTTGGTCTACGGGGAAGAAGCCATCCTCCCAAATGGGCTCTATATTCCATCTCTTTAACTAGCCCAAGATTCCAGTGAGGAACCTTCGTCGACCATACAACAAAGAATCAACACTCTGCTCATGCTGGAAGAAGAGAGAGAAAAGGCTCAGTCAAAGTTCCTAGCTTACCAACAGATATTGAAAATATGGTTCGATAAGAATAAGGCTAAGGAAAATAACTTTCAAGTAGGAGACTTAGTCCTGAAGTGGGACAGGGAGAATGAACCAAAAGGGAAGCATTCTAAGTTTCAGAGTCTATGGCTTGGACCTTTTCAGGTGGCTAAGAGGATTGGGGCAGAAACTTATTGGTTGTAGAATCTAATGGGGGAACATGATTTCCTCCCAGTAAATGGCCAAGCTCTAAAACAATACTTCCAATAAAAAATAAAAAATAATAATAAAAAAAAAGTTTCAAAAAAGAAAAAAAGAAAAAAAAACCGTGTGTTTTATGTTCCTTGTTGAGTATCTTCATGGTTGTGAAATACTTATTTTTGATGTTTCTTTTATTTCTCATTTTCTATGATTTTGAAGGTGTGTCCAAAAAAAAATGGTTGGCTTTAAAATCATGCAACATAGCGAACTCTGTTGCTAACTCGTTCCTCACTTACAAACACAAGAAGTACTAGAAAACTTGCGGTTACTTTGAGGAATCCTCTGTCTAACCTGAGCAAATGAACAACTTCGAAGAAATGCCAGAAGTTTCTACTTTGTGGTTTGGTAAGACCTTAAGGGAAATAAGGAAAGCTGGAAAAGACTACATGAACCCAGAAGACAGAGCTAGTGAAGGATCCACCTTAACCATCTCACTTTGCAAGTAAACATACATCCTCCTCTCCCACTCATTCAGGGTATCCTGCTAAAATAAAATTGATATTATCAAAAGAGTGAACAATAGGAGAGGGTATGCAGATATCTCTGTCAGGGCTATGGATGATCACTGGTAACGGAGCAAGGTCTGTGATGTCGGGGTGACTCCATCGGGGCGATGGACGCTCGTTGGCAGTGGAGTTACACCGAAGCAGGTGAGTAGAGGTAATTAAAGGCTTCATGCCGGTGAATACTTTACTAAATTTTTTTAAAAAGGGGACATGAATTAGGTTCAAAGGAAATGAAGGAGGAAAAGGGTTAAAACCCCACAGGCAAACCCAAAATCATGAACCGAAGAAATTCAAATGCAAAGGTTAATAGGTTTTGTTTTAAGACCAGTTAAGATTCTCCATCACCTTCTATATCAACTGGGCCTCGGGGGAGTAAAAGAGATTCTTCTTTCACCTAGTGAATCACCATTTATTGAGCACTCAACACACCCTAAAAGTCTATGTCCTTTTCTACTTTTTGGGTACCACTTGATCCTTTGCACTGTCTGTTTCCACTTCAGTGTATGAAACTGCCACCTGTGCTTATCTTTTATGGTTTCATGTTTGAATTGTTTAAAGTCTTCTCGAACATATAAATAATCATCTTAATTTTAAAGGGAACTTAAAAAATACTTGAGGAATCAACAATCTAAATTTCTCCCCAACGCGCTTAGGAAATCCGGCATCAGGAAAGATTAAAAGTGGCAAAAATCGCTTGAGAATTTCAAAGTATCCAAGCACCGAATTTCACCAGCGTCGGTAGAAGGAGGTCTCCCATCCCCATGAATAAACTCCACTAAAGATATTGCCAATGACCGATTTGTTTGGCATTGGCATAAAAACGAGAAGAGTAAGTGTCACACAAGGAGAAGAGTGGTATCGCTGATCATCGACTACCAAAACGATTTCGGCTTCAGAGTTTTAAAAAAACGATAACACACGAAGAAAACTACGCATTAATTTTACATTTGAACGTCGATCCCTGACGCCATCCTGACATCGATCATCGCGGTACCTAGCTCTTTTAGTGCATTCAATGTGAACAAAGTCCCCAAGTGCAATCCTTACCCATGAACCGAGTTCTAGGTTATATGTTTTAAATATTTTAATAACCCCGAGTGAGTAACGCCACATCATAAGTTTTTAAAGGAGCATATCAACGAACTTACAAAGCAACTCAGAACAATAATAGTTATAAAATCCCATAATTATCGATAAACTTAGATAAAAAAACATGGTAGATTTACATACGAAGAGAGAACACGATACATTCAACAACAAAACACTTTCGAATTTTCATATAATTAAATCCCCCATCGAGCTCAGGTTACATACAAATAAACACCACCAACGCCTTGACATCAACTCGATTACAGTGAGAACATGAAAAGCCTTTACAACAAAAATAGAAAACTATCAAGCTTCACTTCAGAGAATTCAAAGCAAGAGCCCTCCCATTATGTATCTGTTGCACATTGACCTTCTCCCAGACTACTCCTCGCTCCTTGCAGTGTTTATTTTTTCTCCTTCCCCATCATCCTTTTTTCCTCACGCAGTTGCACGATTGTATCTTGTGCTTCTCGAAGCCAACTCTATTGGAAGATTGGTTGTTGTCATTGATGTCAACTCTAGTCATGGGTTTTGGACCGCAAGATTGATGAAGGTATTTGGACATGAAGGAAAATGCACATGCATATACAACACCCATGGATGGATAGGATACATTATCTTGTTTCCGGTGGTATGTGGCACATCACGTGGATCCTCATGGTTGAGGAGAAATGAATTTTTGAAGATGACAAAGTGAATTGTAGAAATAAGTACATGTAGGCCCTGAAGATAATTAAAGAAAAGAATTACAAAATAAGAAAGTGCCAGGTCGGCCCTAATGTTAAAAGGAAGTGACATAAATGGTATAAATACACATAATTATACATTCATTTGATACAAGTTGAATTTCAAAGGAAATCAGAAATAAAGAAGGCCGGATTTCAAGGGAGGATGAAGTCTTTTGGTGATGTGTTCTAAGGTATGTTATTTTCAGGTCATATTACCATTTTTGCTATAACTTTTTTCCTAGAACGATTCAGATGGTAAAATTGCTATGGTATTGAGAAGACATATCAAGGTACTTATGGTAAAAATTTCAGCTCTTGATTTGCTATAATTATGGAGATACACTCTGTGGAAGATAGGGTTTGTGACCAGTCCTGAAGCTAGTCAATAAAACGATGTTTCGGGTAAAACAGTCATAACTTATTCATTGAGAATCCAAATGACATGGGAAAAATTGCATTGGAAATATTACAGACTATAGTTTTGTGTGTGACAGTTTCATAATCGGATGTTAAATATTGAGTGCGGGGCATTCTTTACAAGTTCGGTCTCCTGAATAGACCAGAATTGAATAAAGTCTACCATTCTTTCTATAACTTGTTTTTGGGGACGATTCAAGGAGTGAAACTTGGAGGAGTTTCAGAGAATACATTGATTAATTTTATCTATAGGATCAGAGTAATCCAAGAATTGAATAATTGCATAAATTGAAGAAGTCTCGGGAAGCATTATCAGGTTCTATGTGATGATTGGTTGATGGTGATGATTTAATGTGAATTTTTATTATCTCTTGTATATTCTTGGGTGGAAGGAAGGGGCAAGGATGGAGAGTTCAACTCTCTCTTGATATTGCAGGATTGTATCTTCCTCTTGGAGGTTTATCCCTCCCTTTACATTTGGAATCTGTAGCTACCTTTGGAAGTCATTACTTCCCTTGAACAATAACTATTGATTATTTCTCATATATTGTGCTTGGTGTATTGTGGTGTATTGGTGTAACTCTTATACTATTGTTCATTGCTCATTGGATATAATTGAATGGTTTAAGTATAAGTTGAAAAGGTTATAAATTGTACTTGATACTGATTCACCCCCCTCTCAGTATCAACAATTGGTATTAGAGCGGGTTACCTTCATTACAGTTTAACCACTGGAAGGAAGATCCTATGTAGAAATGAAAGGAAACATTCCAAATGGGATTCCACCATTTGATGGAAGAAATTTTGAATAATAGAAAAATAGAATGGAAACTTACTTGAAATCTCTTGGGGTAGATGTTTGGTTCTCAGTTTCTTCAGGATATAATGCTTTGAAGAAACCAAAGACTGGAGCTCAGAAGGAAGCAAAAAGGAACAACAAACTGGCAATAGATACCATCCTGGATGGATTGATAGATTTAGTGAAATCCAAGGTGGGATCATGTGCATCAGAAAAAGAGATTTGGGACAAGCTACAAGAACTTTATGCAAGGGAAGAAAAAGAGGAAGAAGAATAAGTTGAAGAAGATTACAACATCTCAGATTTCAAAGAAGAAAATAGAGGTCAGTTATTTTGCTTTAATTGTGAAGGAGTAGGACATGTTGAATTTGAATGTCCTCATCCAAGGATTGAAAGAGATGACAATAAAGAAGAATAAAATCATGAAGTAGAAATGATTCAACAAGAAGATGAGAATCTTAAAAAATTAAAGCATGTTGAGATTGAAAATAGCAAACTCAAAGACACGCGTAGAAAACTAAGAAGTGAATTGGGTAGTTATGAAAAAAACAGTTGTAATCTTAAATAAACAATTAGAAGACTTTCAGAAACTAAGAGAAGAAACCATTTCCTTGAAAACTCTACTCGAAGAAGCAAGAAGAATAGCAGAAGTAAAGAAGGTCCAAATGATAAAGAAAGAAGAAGATTGTGAGAAACTTTAACACAAAGTTGTCTCATTGAGGAAGAGCTTAAGAAACTCTCAAGTTCCAAAATAATTAACACATCTTGGATGCATGGGTGAAAATTCATAAAAATAAGATGCAAATACCAACAAGAAGGTTGAAGAAAGAGCCACACAAACAATTGATGAGAAGTGGACCAGGATACCAGAAAGAAGGAATGATTACAAAAGAGATGAATATCCTAGAAGACCTCCTACCTTTAGGAATCAAAGAAACTTCAATCAGTATGAAGGAAACTACAGAAGAGTAGATCATGAACCTAGATGGAATACATCACAAAGAAGGTCACTTACTCCCAGGTATGAAAATTTCTTTCTTGGTCATTGTTATACTTGCAAAATTTTTGGACATAAGGCAATTAATTGTAGAATCAATGAAAGGAACAAATACTCAAGAAACATGAATGGTGTAAACAAAAGATATGGAAATAATCGTGGATTTTTCAACAAAAGTTATAATTCATTTTACCCATTGATGGACAAAATTGTTGTGTGATACAAATGCAATTATCTTGGTCACAAAGCATGAGACTGCAGATATATGAATGAAGATGTCCCTATGCCAACCATAGTATGGAGAAGGAAAGAGATTCCAAACAATGAAGATTGTTGAATAGCATTAACTGCTGAAGAATGCAAAGAAGAAGATGAATGGTACATAGACAGTGGATGTTCTTCACACATGACTGGGGATCAAGACAAATTCATCAGCTTGAAGAGAAAGGGTGACAATGTTGCATTTGGAGATGACTCATCTGCCAAAATACTTGGAGAAGGTGTAGTAGAGCTTGGAAGAAAAAATGTAAAATCAAAGAATGTTCTATTGGTTGAATACATGAATCATAATCTACTCAGTGTTATTAAAATGTGTGATCAAGGATACACTCTTACATTTGACTACTGAAGATGTAAAATCAGAGAAAATAACTCAGGAAGATTGGTTGCAACTACAACAAGAAGACCGAACAACATATACATCCTAGACATGAAAAAGAGAGAGAAGAAAAAATCCATACAAAAGGATTCTATGGAAGAAAAAGTCCCAAAGACCAAAAATAAGGATGAAGTATTATTGAGTGCCACATGTTCAGGGGGAGCAACACCAAAGAAGAGAGTTACATCTTTCCATTAAAATAAGGGGGAGCATCCCTAACCTTTGCCATTGATGTCAAAGGGGGAGAGAAATTGGGATCATGATGATAGGGGGAGCATGAGTGTTGCCATCAATGACAAAGGGGGAGATTGTTGGAAGATTGGTTGTTTTCATTGATGTCAACCCTAGTCATGGGTTTTTGACCACGAGATTGATGAAGGTATTTGGACATGAAGGACAATGCACATGCATATACAACACCCATGGACGGATAGTATACATCATGTTGTTTCCAGTTGTATGTGGCACGTCACATGGATTCTCATGGTTGAGGAGAAATGAATTTTTGAGGATGACAAAGTGAATTGTAGAAAGAAGTACATGTAGGCCCTGAAGATAATTAAAGAAAATAATTACAAAATAAGAAAGTGTTAGGTCTGCCCTAATGTTAAAAGGAAGTGACATAAATGGTATAAATACACATAATTATACATTCATTTGATACAAGTTGAATTTCAAAGAAATCAGAAGTAAAGAAGGCTAGATTTCAAGGGAGGATGAAGTCTTTTGGTGATGTGTTCTAAGGTATGTTATTTTCAGGTCATCTTACCATTTTTGCTATAACTTTTTTTTATAGAACGATTCAGATGGTGAAATTGATATGGTATTGAGAATACATATCAAGGTACATGTGGTAAAAATTTCATCTCTTGATTCTCTATAATTATGGAGATACACTCTGTGGAAGATAGGGTTTGTGACCAGTCCTGAAGCTAGTCAATAAATAGGTGTTCCGGGTAAAACAGTCATAAATTCTTCATCGAGAATCCAAAGGATGTGGGACAAATTGAATTGGAAAGAATACAGACTGTAGTTTCTTTTGTGTGAGTTTTAGAATCTGATGTTAAATATTGAGCGCGGGGCATTTTGTACAAGTTTGGTCTCCTGAATATACCAGAATTGAATAAAGTCTACCATTCTTTCTATAACTTGTTTTTGGGGAGGATTCAAGGAGTGAAACTTGGAGGAATTTCATAAAATACATTGAGTAATTTTATCTACAAGATCATATTACTCCAAGAATTGAAGAATTGTAAAAATTGAAGAAGTCTCGGGAAGCATTATCAGGTTCTATGTGATGATTGGTTGATGGTGATGATTTAATGTGAAGTTTTATTATCTCTTGTATATTCTTGGGTGGAAGGAAGGAGCAAGGATGGAGATTTAAACTCTCTCTCGATATTGGAGGATTGTATCTTCCTCTTGGAGGTTTATCCCTCCCTTTACATTTGGAGGTTGTAGATACCTTTGGAAGTTATTACTTCCCTTGAACAATAACTATTGATTATTTCTCATATATTGTGCATGGTGTATTGTGGTGTATTGGTGTAACTCTTATACTATTGTTCATTGCTCATTGGATATAATTTAATTGTTTAAATATAAGTTGAAAAAGGTTATAAATTGTACTTGATACTGATTCACCCCCCTCTCAATATCAACAATCTCTTGAGCCAAGATGTGCTTCCTTCACGACCCTGCGGTACCGATACCTCCTGGTTCTTCACCACCAACTATCTCTGTGATTCTCTCTTTTCTTGATAAAGTTCAGCTATGGAAAGTTGAGCCCGCTCTAGCTCCTGGATGGGACTCCCAATGGGAGAACATGGTGTCTTTTCCCTTCCCTTTCATCTCCCTCTTCCTCGACTGGTAGTCCCGACAGGCTCCGACCAGATAGTGTGCATCGTAAACTCCGTAGCGGTTGGGTATGTACTCAGCTTAGTTGGGAGGCGGTCTTCTCCTCCTTTTTCCTTATTTTTCCTAGGCCTTCCCCTCCTCCGTGGTGTCTACTCCTTAGAGGCCATGACCCCAAACATATTTCCTTCATACATATTTCTCTCCACTCCCACCTCTTCTTGAGACGTTGACACGATTTCTAAGAAAAGGAAGGCATATCCTATTAAAGATTCAGGGACACTTGATGCCAATAAGAATGAGTTCTAGGCACGCTGGGGCTCGGACCTGACATTCTGGCTACCTCGCAAATCACTTCCCTTGTTTAAAGGGGATCCCATAGTGCAACAACATATTGGCTTAGACATCTGCAGATAAGCAAATGACTACGACATGGAGTTTCTCTAGAATTATACTCACAAGACCAGCGCTATCGATGTATAAAATCGACTGATGCATAGAATTCCCCAGAGAGCCTATAGAATTTATAGTGGAATGAGGAAGAAAATTAGAACATGCCAAAGAACACTCATGCCTCGCTACAGGATGTCTTGAAAATTTAACGCATCACAACTTCTTGACGGATGTAATCCAGGATGCATGAAATGCCGCTGATCGAAATTGCAAGGAATATACGATATGACCATTCTAATCTCTTTAAACTCCCCAGATTCCATTATTAACAATGATAGTTAACACACTTGGTGATACAGATTCTGGAGGAATCGCTCACCTCAAATTGAGGCATTTAACGACTTCCTTATTATGGTATCCGAACTTCTGGGAGTGTACGCGCACATGTTCGACTTTGGCATCCTTTCCCATACGCAAGGGTTAAGAAGCTACTGTGACAACTCCGATGCTCATATCTGCCATACTTGATTTTCGATGCGATGGCACACTGACGTAACTCATTTAAATTGAAGAGGAGCAGTGGCGTGGACAAGGACATCACAGGTCATTCAAAGGGGCGACTGGGATCAAGTAAGTATTACACGATCGAGACTAACAAGCTCCATAGGTATGCATCGACCTATTCTATTTTATTTTTATTTTACTATGTGTTACCTGATCACTAAACTACCTCAACCCTGATTGCAGGAAAGATCCTCTCGACTACCAAACAAAGTTTTCTCCATGACCTCACGGAAGAACTCGAAAGAAACATTGAAGAAAAATCAACAGAGAAATAAAGGGTATCAGACTCCTTGAGTTCGACACCCCTGATAACTTCGTCGACTGGACTGACATAGTCGAGTCGCATGCCAAACAAGATTTTCTATGGACCGAAGAGTTTGTAAAGATGGACGACACAAGATCGGGGCAAGTGCAATGATTTGCAGAACACCCAATCAGAGCCCGAACCATGCTACAACAGTTGAACTCCAGTCTAGTAAAGTACCAAGTGCATGCAGTGGACATCAGGGGGATATATGCAATTCCTATGGAACAACAGAGATTTCCATGGGCCCAAACTTGTGAAGAACTGTTTATCAGTTGGTTTGAATACGAGAGAACTCACCCTTTTCAAGATATATCTTGGTTTAATTGTTAAACAAACTATTAGAAGATGACACCATGTGGCGATTTTTGTTTTTCTTAAGCTGCACTTAGCCATTAATTTCAGTTAAACTTTATATTATAAATAAAGACATTGACCAATTAGTGAGAGGTCGATGGTTGTTGTAAGAACTCTTTCTTTTTGGTTGTTAAGAATTATTTTGAAGCTGCTATGAATTGAGAAGTCCTTTCGGACCAAAGAAAGGCTATTTTCATCAAATGCATGTGACTGGACTTGGAGAAGAACTAATTCCTATCCTGTTTCATGAACGATGCAGTAACGAGTTAGAGCAATTAATTATGTTGTCAAGTTATCTGGTGCAATTTTTTGATGTTCTTTTCTTTAATGATGAAGATTAATTGTTGTGTTATTATGTCATGAATGGTTATGGTAGATGAATTATTTTTCTTGCCATTATATTATTACATATGTGCTTTATTTCTGATAATTAGTTTCTCAGACAGTAATTGGATTCTCATATGGTTGATGTATTAGTACTAGGCCTATGGTATAGAATCATTGTCTACATGTTTGAGAAGCGGGTTATCCCAAGCTCAGCCTCTTCCCCAATAGTTAAAAATTAATCCTGTTTGCTGTCAAGTTGGTTTATAATGGCTTGCATGTCTCATACCAGTCCCACCCAAGAGAAAATACAGAAGATAATAGTCCTAATTGAAGTAAGAGCCTTCACAAGAAAACTCAAATCCCATTGATAATTTGGCCGGATCGCAATATCTGTAGAACCATTCCATCTTTAAACGTTGTAAAGTCTAATTGGGCCTCGGTGGAGGGTTTGGTTCCTATTTTTGAATCAATGGATTTAAGACCCATCAACACCACCTTTGTTTGACCATCTATTTGAGGGTGACAAGTTGTGCATAGTTTCAAGTTTGTTCCTTGTATTTTAAACAACTCATGGTAGAATTTGTTGATAAAGGCGATATCACAATTTGACATGATGGAAGTAGACATTCCATGTAATTTAAAAATATGATCCATGAAGACTTGTGCAATTGTGGATGACATGAAAGGGTACTAAAAAAACAAAAGTGGGCATATTTGAAAAGGTGGTCAACTACCACCATGAAGATAAATTTGTTTTTAGCTTTAGGGAGACCCACTATAGAATCCATTGAAAGGTCAACCTAGATAGTGGTGTTGATTGATAATGGTTGCAATGCCCCATGCATATTCACTATTTCATTCTTTTTCCTTTGATAGGATTCACATTCAATAATAAAAGTACATATGTCTGATGCAAGAGCATCGTCAACAAGTACACGTGGCAGGACAACTCAACGCTTAAGGACCAATTCGTAGCCTCGAACATGAGCCAGTACTGTAGATATTTTGCAGCTGATAGAAAACAATAAAAGGAAAGATCACACACGTAGATAAAATGAGCACGCGTGACCTGGGATTTTAACCCTAGTCTTGATGTAACCACAATTAGGTAGCAAATAATTTGTTTTCTTTTGTATAAAGAGAGGTTTTGTACGCCCTAAAGAGGAGTTATGAGAGTTGCGAGCAAGTCGAAGTTCCTGAGCATTAGTTGTTGGTTGATTGTAGATGTAAACACTTTCTTGATTTTGAATGAAGATAACAGAGGAAAATTGATCCAAATGTGTGTGGCTATTGTTGTTTGTAATTTCCCTGTTGTTGTTCCAATTTTTTGAAGAATGAATGAATCTTGCTATGAGTGTATGTAGCTTTGAAATGATTGCATAAGAATTTAAAATCTCTTTTCTTCATGAGACGGTGCAAGGTGTGCACACAGTCTGCAAGGAGTGCATTGTCAGGGTATGTTTCGACTCATAATATCAGAAGAAATAGCGTAAGATTTCCTTTGCAAGGAGTGCAAAGTGACTTTTGCAAGGAGTGCAGAGTCGTCTGCAAGAACTCAGATCTTGTGTAAGAATCGGTTGCAAAGAGTGCATGGTTATAGAATTCAACTAAGTGTCGAAGTGACTCTATAAGAAGTTGAAGGAAAATAATAGAGGAACGCCTAGAAGGAGGGAATATTTCTTTTCAAGAAACCCTTGGATATGAGTTTGAATAATTTCCTGGAGAAAGCAAGAAGCATTGGGACACCAAAATCTTTGAAGAGATTAAGCTTAGGAGGGATAGCACTTTCCAAGAAGTGTGAATGAGATCCAAGAAATAGATTCGTAGGGAGAATAAGGTCAGAGCCTTTGAATATTTCAAAATCTCCTAAGTTAGAAGAAGCATAATCTCAGGAGAAAGACTTGGACCATCTGATCAGTATCCAGACAACGAGGATAAATAAAAAAGGAGAAAAGATCTCAGTTGTTCGATCTGAACGCTAGAGAAAATATCCCAATCATTCAAGTAGAGCATAAATAAAGGATCTCAACTGTCTGATCCATGTGAAGAAGCATCATAGCCATCCAATCAAGGTAAAGTGCACTAACAATAAACCTTTTAAAGTGTATAGGAGAATCATACTTACGAAATTCTGAAATCATTAGAACCATCCATCACCAAGGGGGACACATGGCGGGAGATCAACATTTTTCTGACTCATGACTTAGAGAAGTCAAAGGCAGAGTTATAAGAACTCGCGAAGTGAGAAATCACGATTCGATCACAACCGTTGATTGAAGGAGGGAGTTGGACCGTAGATCTGACCTAGTCAAAGGTTCACATCTTGCGATAGCAAAAGGTAAAGATTGTGAGAACTTGTAAAGTTCAAAATCGTGAGTTGATCTGAGTTGTTAGATCATGGAGAGTTGTGAGTCATTTATATGATGCTCAGAAATATCGGGAAATCAGGAATTGGGAGGACAGAGGTGAGCCAACCTCCAAGGTTGCGAAACGTGAAATCCTAACTTGATCGCAACCATCGATCAAAGAAGAATCTGGACCGTCGATATAGCACCATCAAAATTTTGGATATCGGGGGAACGGAGGTAAGGAGACTTCCAAAGTTGTGAAACATGAAATCTCAATCTGATTGCAATAATCGATCAAAGGGAGATCTGGACCGTCGATCCAACACCATCAAAATTTTGGAACTCAGGAGAACAGAGGTAGCAACACTCCTAGAGTCGTGAAACATGAAATCGCGATGCACCTTTCACTCAAGTGCATGGTCACTACAAACGACCACATGAGAGAAGGGTCTTATCCAAGAGAGAGCTAGTTTCCAATTACACTAAATCTTTAAAGAGTCAAGGAGAAGCCCGCGGGTTCCATAGAACCTGTGTCTTAAGAAGAAGAGGGCCTATTCAGTTAATTGAGGTTTCTGAGGGGACAAAGAGACATCTAGAATCAGTTTCTTTATTGATCCTAGACCGGGAGCTTGCACAACCCTTAGATGAGGAGGGGGGTTTGCATCAAGTGGTATCAGGGATCAAATTTTTAATTTCTGTAGCAGAGAGTAGATAAAGAAAATAATCCGATACCATCAAGTGGTATCAGAGCGAAATTTTTTCTTGTAGATAGAAGGCAAAGGAAAGGAGGAAAAGAACTCGAAGTTATACTCTGTGTGTAAGGACATTTAACACAATGTCACCGAGGAGACGAGGAGAGCCACATTTAGCCAATCGTGTTGTAGAAAGAGAGATGCGAGAGATTCGTGCAAGGTTGGAAGTGATGGAAGCAATGCAGAGAAGAGCACCTGATGTTGGAGATGTCAAAAATGCAGAGAGAGAAGTTGCAGAGGTCGAAGAAGCTGTAGGAGAACACATTGTTGAAGAACATTGGTGAGAGAAGTTGTTAGATTGGGAGCCAGAGCTAAGATAGAGGTCCCAATTTATGAAGGCAATTTGGATGTTGAAGAGTTGTTGGATTGGATAAGGTGCATGGAAAAATATTTCGATTATGAAGATTTTGATGGGGAGAAAAGGGTGAGGCATGCTGTCATCAGGCTTAAAGGACATGCAACACTGTGGTGGGATGAATTGTAGGATGAGAGGAGAAGTAGAGGCTAACTGAAGATAAAGAATTGGGACAGGATTCATGCCCAAATATTATCAGATCAATCTATTCAGGAAGCGACAAAACCTAAGACAAAAGGTATGACGGTCAAAGAATACACAGAGGAGTTCTACAAGATGAACATTAGAGCTAGAAAAAGAGAGAGGGATGATGAAAACGTTTCCAGGTATATAAATGTCCTGAGGTATGAAATCTAGAATGAGCTCAACATGATGTTAGTAAGGACAGTGGAGGATGCTTATCATTTCACACTGAGGCATAAGATAAGTTGGCCAAAAAACAAAGCCAACGAGGTAGAGGTAAAATTTCAGTCCCGAACAAAGGAAAGGGAGTTGCCCATGATAAGACAAATAACTCCAAGGATGAGACTAAAACTCCATGTAGTCACTCAAAAAGTGGAGTAAGTTCTTGAGGGAGACAGGGTGGTGGAAGGAACTCTTCTAGAGGAAGAGGCAGAGGAGGAATAATGTGTTATGCCTATGGAAAGATAGGGCACATGTCATGGGAATGCCCCGAGAATAAGAAAGAGGGAGGAGAAGCTCAAATTTCGAAAGCACTAAGAGGGAATGTTGAGGAAGAAGGAACAGAGGATGGAATATCCCTGATGATGAGAAAGGTTCTCTTAAAACCAGAGGCAAAAATTAAAAATCATGTACAAGGGAACAACCTATTCAGGACAGCTTGCAAGAATAAATACATCGTATGCAAGGTGATCATTAACAGTGGGAACACTGAAAACTTAGTATCCATGGAGATGGTGGATAAATTGGATTTGGAGACAACTGCACACCCATATCCATATAAATTCTCATGGTTGAGGAGAGGACACCGGGTAATGGTTACTAAACAATGCTTGGTTGAGTTTAAGATAGGAGGATATAGAGATGAAATCCTGTGTGATATAATTCTTGTTGGAGTTAGTTCACACACACCTAGGATTTATTTTTCTTAAGGTTTTTCCTTATTTATTAGTCATAATTAGTAATTATCCATTCTCTTATAATTTAGGGGAGAATATTACACCTGGAGAATATTCTCTTTCAGTTGACACTTCAGTTTGACTAGCTGAGTTGAGTTGAGTTTAGATGTTGCATTGGTTTTGTCACCATGCAACATTGGGATCATCACCATGATAATTCAACCTTGCCTTGGTATCATCACCATAGTGGAGAATTAGCCTTGATTCCATAAGTTAACTCCTCACTACACTTTGTTCAGTCAGTTAACTGAAGACTAGTTGACTAGTTAACTCAACTAGGTGGCAGTTCGCTCCCGTAACTGCCTGAGAGACTAGACTAGGTGGAAGTTCACTCCCGTAACTGTTGGTGTGTGTCTAGATCACTCTAGACCACCACTATGTTGCATTAGTTATCCTCCAGTTGAAATCATTGAGTTATACATAGTATATAATGTGTAAATTATTCATTATTCATAATGGTTAATGAGAATTCTTTCATTCTTTCTCTCCTTCTTCTTCTTTCTCCAATTCTCTCTGAATATGTGTGTATTATTGTTTATATAGATCTATTATGTGTAGGTTCAACACATTTACATGGTATCAGAGCCGACAGAATTCTAATCAAAAGCTACACCAAATAATTTTTTGCAGGTACAAAAGATTGAAGACAACGGAAAGATGGAATTCCAAAAAGAATTCATTCTTGCACCTTACAACTATTTTACATGGAAGGAGAAAATAGCCATACATATGATCCATGGGGTTGTATAGGTTAACCATGAATATATATATAGAGCTGACATCATCCATAGAAAAATCAAAGTACTTAAATCGCATGGATGAGGCACTCAGAACAATTTGCAGTCTTATTTCTCCCGATCTCCTTTTTCACATATCTTCCTGTAAGACTCCCAATGAAGCCTGGAAAACCTTGGAAGGGCTCTTTGGAAAACATGATGAGATTAGGGGAAACATGCTGGAGGTGGATATTCTCATATTGGATCCAAAAAGATTCAACAATATCCAATATTTCTTTACAAAATTCAAGGATTTATTGTCGCAACTCAAAGCTTGCGGGGTTGATAAATTGACGGAGGAGAAAAAAATGGTTCTCACCATTCTGTCCAAGATTGGTCCTGAATTATCTGTATTCTTATCCACATTCCATACTTTCATATTCACCTCTGGAGCCACCTCGAAGATGCCTTCTCTCAAGGACTTTATCGAATCCCTGACACAAGAGAAAACCAAGCTCATCAACATGGGCACAATCAAAGGCCCAAGGGTGCATGCACTCACTATGCATGATGGAAGACAAAAATATCATAAATCTAAAGATAAAGATAAACAAAAATCTCATGCACATCTGAAGAAGAAAGGGTACACAAAACCCTTCACCGATGCCTCTAGATCCAAAGGGGAAAAGGGAAGAAAAGGGGAGAAATGCATGTACTGTCACAAAGGATTCCATTCGGAATCCGCATGCATGAAAAAATATATATATCTGATGTTTTAAATACTTCATCAAAACAACCTTGAATATTGCATCCCCGAGGGTGAAAAGAAGAAGAATCCAGAAGATATGAATTCCAAGAAAGGAAATTCTAGCCATGCCTTGATTGGCATCAACTCCTCTCCCAATGCTTGGATCGTAGATTCAGGAGAATCACATCACATGGATGCCTTAGAAGTAGTATATTCTTAATTGGATGCATGCAAAGGTCCTCCTATTCTGATGGGGGACAACTCTTTTGTAATTCACTGACAAAGGAAGGAATGAACTCACCAATGGAAGCTTCGAGAATGTGATGCATGTTCCCAAGATTTTTGTCAACCTTCTCTCTGTGTATCAGATGAAGAATTCTATCACTAGAAAGAAATTAATATTCACACCAAATTTCATGGAAATCTACAACATGCAAACCAACTCCAGGGTTTCTACTGGTGAGGTAAATCATCAGTCTAGATTGTATACTTTTTCTGAATTCATTGAACCTGATTCTGCTTTACTGCTTACTGATGTTGATGAAAGTAGTAGGATATGGAATGAAAGGTTTGGACATTTGAATTTCAGATATATGCAACAAATTATCAAGCAAATATTGGTTTATGGTCTACTAGAAATCCATTTCTCCAAGGGAGTGTGTGAGGGATGTGTTCTCGGGAAACACCCTCAAGAGAAATTTGACAAGGGAAAGTCTCAGAGAGCCTCCACACCTTTAGATATGATCCACAGTGACCTTATGGGTCCTTTTCTGCATCCATTGATGAACAAAGCGAGGTTTGTTCTCAGTTTTGTTGATGATTTCTCACGTTTTACTTGGATCTATGTTTTCAAGAAAAAATCTGAGGTATTTCAACACCTCAAAGATTTCAAATCCCTGGTTGAGACATAGTCCAGAAATAATATCAAAGTCCTCCAAACTGATAACAGGGGAGAGTATGTAAATCATGAGATCCATAATATTTTCCATGAGGTAGGGATTCAGTTGCAGCACACAGTTCCCTATACTCTGCAACAAAATGGAGTTGTTGAGTGGAAAAACATATCTCTAAAGGAGATGGCATCTTGCATGTTGCATGCAAAGTCACTACCACAGAGACTATGGGCCGAAACACTTAATTGTGAAACATACATAAAAAACTGATCTCCCCATAGATTTGTCAAGGAAAATACCCCTTATGAGGCTTGGAGTGGCCTCAAACCGGAAGTGACCCACTTTTACATTTTTGGTTCACGTGCATGGGCCATGATTCCCTCTAAAAAGAGGAAGACACTTGATCCACAGAGAACCGAGTGCATTTTTGTTCGATACCCTGATGATGTGAAGGGATATTGTCTTATTGATCTTTCCTCGGACTGGATCATCATTGAGTGTAGTGTCCAATTCGAGGAAAGTGTCTTGCATGTATCTTAATAACCACATGCATACACCTTCACTCTTCCACCTGTCCGAGATGATGAGCATGCACATGCCGACTCTTCTTCAGACCTGAGTTCTGATTCAGAGGAATCATATGATTCATATTCACAGTTAGTATAGTTAGATCCATATTTAGAGCATCCAAATGCAGTTGCAGAGCCAGAGCAGAGGCCCAAGTGGGCACAAACTACTCTTCAGGATGTAGGGGATATCATTGGTGATCTAGTCAATACTAGGAGGACTCGATTTTATTTCAAGGAGCCTCCTATTGCACTCACTGCCACTAAACCATTTCCTTCCAGGCATATTTTCTTAGTTTAGTCTTCAGATCCATATTGTTATGGCGAGGCTACTGGAAATACATTTTGGGAATCCGTCATGCAGGAGGAGTACAACTCCCTCCTCGAGAACCAGACTTGGGATCTGGTTTCCCTTCTTTCTGGGAGGAAACTTGTCAGACGTAGATGGGTCTACAGGACCAAGAGTGCAACATATGGACATATTAGCTGATACAAAGCCAGACTTGTTTCTAAAGGATTTCATCAGGTTCATGGTATTGACTATGATGAGACCTTCGCTCCAGTAGAGATTATGGATTCCATTTGATTGGCCCTTTCCATTGCATCAGCCAAGGGATGGGAAGTCCATCAGATGGATGTGAAGAATGCATTTCTTCATGGTGATCTCTTTGAGGATATCTACATGGAGAATCCCTAGGGATTTATGCAGGACTCATATTTGGTCTATTGACTGAAGAAGTCACTTTATGGCCTCAAGCAGGCTGTGAGGGCATGGTATGCCAAGATGGACTCCTACCTGTTGTCACAGAACTTTGTACATTGTAAATAAGACCCAAATGTCTGCATGCTCAGGATGACTGATTCACTTCTACTTTTAGTTTTGTATGTCAATGATTTGTTGATCACTGGGTGCTCGACTTCAGCGATTGTTGTAGTCAAGAGGATTCTACATGACAGGTTTTTGATGACAGACATGGGTCCACTACACTTCTTCCTTGGACTTGATATTAGTCAGGATGCATCAAGCATCACACTGTCTTAGGCCAAGTATGCATGAGATCTCCTTGAGAGATTTCACATGACAGACTACAAGTCTGTTTTGACTCCTTTCCTATTAGGAGTCAAAATTGAGGATGGCAGGGAGACTCCACTGGTTGACAACACAACACACTGTATAGACAGCTAGTGGGGATCTTGTTGTATCTCACACACTCCAGACCAGACCTTTCCTATGCAGTTGGCATAGTTTCCAGGTTCATGTAGGAGCTGCATGAGTTACATTGGAAAGATGAAAAGCATATCCTTCGATACGTACAGGGCACCATCACCTTTGGAATTCATTATGCAACAAACTCTACATTATATCTCATTGAGTTTACTGATTCTGAATGGGATAGCGATAGAATTGATCACGATTCCACATCTGGTTACTTAGTCAGTCTTGGTTCCAGGCGTATCTGTTGGTCGAGAAAGAAGTAAGCTACCATTGCTCTATATTCAGCCGAGGCAAAGTACAAAGGAGTAGTTAACATAACCATTCAGGCTATGTGGCTACAACATTTTATCACTGAGTTGGGCATTCAGTTTCATCGGTTGATCTTCATCTGGTGTGACAACCAGAGCACTCTGAAGTTTTGTAGAGATCCAGTTCAGAGGCAATAGACGAAGCACATCGATATCCACATGTACTACATCTGGGACTTAGTACACAAGGGGATCATCGACTTACAGTTCTTTCCTTTAGCAGAACATATGACATACATCTTCACTAAGACCTTCAATGAGAAGAAATTCCATTCTCTATGAAGTCGTCTTGGAGTGAAGAACACAGTTGCCTAGAAACTGTAGTTCTTATTTTTACATACATTGTACCTTGAGGAGAGGGGTTTCCCATGATGTTTTCCCTCTTTCCTCACTTTATTTTCAGTGTATCTTTTTTACTTGGGTACCTAACATGGCCTCATTGGTGGGACCCATTCTTTATTTTCACCATAGTGATGTTCAAGGGGGGTGTTGGAGTTACTTCACACACACCTAGGATTTCTTTTTCCTAAGGTTTTTCCTTGTTTATTAGTCATAATTATTCATTATCTACTCTCCTATAATTTAGGGGAGAATATTCCACCTAGAGAATATTCTCTTTCAATTGACACTTTAGTTTGACTAGTTGAGTTGAGTTTAGATGCTGCATTGGTTTTGTCACCATGAAACATTGGGATCATCACCATGCTAATTCGACCTTGCCTTGGTATCATCACTAGAGTGGCACATTAGCCTTTATTTCCTAAGTTAACTCCTCACTACTCTCTGTTCAGTTAGTTAACTGAAGACTAGTTGACTAGTTAACTCAACTAGGTGGCAGTTCACTCCCGTAACTACTAGTGTGTTTCCAGATCACTATATACCACCACTATGGCAGATTGGTTATCCTCCAGTCTAACTCATTGAGTTATACAAAGTATATCATGTGTAAATTATTCATTATTCATAACGGTTAATGAAAATTCTTTCATTCTTTCTCTCCTTCTTCTTTCTCCAATTCTCTCTGCAAATGTGTGTATTATTGTTTAGCTAGATCTATTCTGTGTAGGTTCAACACATTTACAATTCCCATGGATGTATGCCATATTTTTTTGGGAAGACCATGGAAGTTTGACAATAATGTCATTCATGATGGGAGGAAGAATACATACACCTTGGAGAAGAATGGTAGGACACACATGTTCCTGCCAATAGAGGAGAAAAAAGTGAAGGAGGAAGCCAACCAACACAAGGATACTTCTCATGAGTAGGAAGGAACTATTTAAATAAGTCAATAAAGAATAGGAGATTGAGTTTGTTGTGGTGAGGAAACCCAGAGTTATCCTTACTAGTACTTCGATGGATGATTTACCTGAAGAATTTTAGGAATTGTTGGATAATTTTGCTAACATAGTGGTGGATGAGCTGCCTAATTCATTGCCACCCATCAGAAGTATCATCCATCATATTGATTCAATACCAGGAGAAAGTCTGCCAAAAAAAAAACATACAGATTGACACCTCGAGAGAATGAGGAGGTGAATAACCAGGTCCAGGAATTGTTAGACAAGGGTTTGGTCAGAGAGAGATTGAGCCCATGCGTAGTACCAATTGTTTTGAGCCCAAAGAGATATGGAGGATGGAAAATATGTACAGACTCGAGAGCCATCAACAAGATCACTATCAGGAGATGTTTGATTCTGTAGGAGTTTCAGGTGAAGACCTTAGGGTTTGAACACCTTGAGGAAATGTACAGTGATGATCTAGATTTCAAGGAAGCATACAAAACATGTGTGAATCCTGTGCTGAGAGATAGGAGCCAGTGGATAGAGTATATGATTCAAGAGGGATTTCTATTCAAGGGCGATAAATTGTGCATACCAAAATGCTCAATGAGGGATAACCTTTTGAAGGAAAAACATAGTGGACGATTGGTTGGATATTTTGGCCATGAAAAGACATTTGCAAAGTTCAAAATTTCATGTTATTTTTTTCATAGAATTAGGTTAAGCATGAAGTTCATTCCATTTATCAATTAACCATAACCATAAATTCTGCAACAATCAAGATCACATGAAGAAGCACCATGCATAAGAACACAAGCTATATCCTGGGAAACCCTTCTCAAACAAGGGAGAAAAACCCAATCAAATCCTTTGCTATAATCTTCAAGAGAAATACCTTTACCTTCAATAACCTAGCACACAAGAGGGTGCACAAAACCTAGAAACCCTAGCACCCAAGAGAGGTGCGCAAATTTGACCAAGAAGTGTGATTGCTGAAATTTTCAAAACTTGCAAGAGAGTGCGTGTCTACAAATGAGAGATTTCATCTTACTTATATTAGACTTGTCCTATAAACTGAAGTGTCTATGGGAACAATAGGGCCGAATTCACTTAGACATATTAATTGTTTATTATTATAATAATTAATATTAATATTAATTATAGTTTATAGTTTATCTTTAGACACAATAAGATAGGGTCAACCTGTACCCTTTACACAATAACTAGGGTTACAGGTAGGTTCAACTCTTGAACAATATATATGGAAAAGGATCTGATACACCCACTAGTGCTCATCCACTAGGGGCCACATCCATAGGGATGCCATAGACCTGAGTCACTTCATTAAACAGATGAGCTAGGTCCTCACACATGCACTTATGCTCATCCATAATCACCTTTTCTCTACATATTTGGTTTCCCACTGCCACCAACATGAGGATCATCTGGAGTCTTCACATCAACTCTACTGCTTATTCAGAGGATGCCATCACATCATATTTGTTCTTATACTCATGATGATGTGTGCAACACTTTTCAGGATTTCCCTAACTCAACAGATCGCTCTTACATCGGATAATTATCTAGATTTCTTCTCTCTCATGTAATGGAGAAGGCCATATACATTCGTAGCCCCTGTCCTAGGCTAGAACCATGAACCATTTATTAGGGGCTTTCTCTCAGGTTTGTAAGCTGAGAGTAAGACTTCACATATCTGCTATATTCCACATCTCATAGGTTTGTAGGCTAGAGGATGTCTCCTATAGCTGCATTCATTAACACTCCCTCTCAGCTAGGGAGGCATTCTCCATCAAGCCAAGTCTCATACCGATGTACTCTGAGTTTTGTTTTTGGCTAATGTTATCCATACTACCTCTTAACTTGGAAGGATTTCTTCACCAAGTAAATTTTTGCAGTCTACTTAGGTGTGGGAAGGTACTTGCAAGTACACAATCTTTCTTTTGTATCATATATCTGATATGAAGTAATTTCATCTTGTCGTGTTTTAAACCATTAGGAAACACTGGAATCTCAAGGAGCTTTACACATGGCTCTTAGTTATCATCATAGGATCCATCTCATGGTCAAGTAAATCTGTTAGAAGTTTGTGGAGCCATATTTCTTCACACACTCACTGTTATATATACTATGTCTCTTGCTACACTCAAGGCCATGGAGTTTTGTTTCCTGCTGTGTTAGGAAACCCTGGAAGACTTCAAGGTAGAACATCAACCAGATGTGCTTTTCTGGTCCACTTTACTTTCTTCTCAATCTGAATCAGTGTATTCTACCAACTCAAGTTCACATTGGAGGCATATCTCAGACCATATCCAACTATGTCTTAATACATGTTTTGTTGTTTCCTAGTGAGTCTGTCTTGGTTGACTCATCACATTCACTGTATGGCATGAGTCAAGTCTAGTGTTAACTGAATACATCAGTGATCCAAACAACTGTGGATTAGTCTCATATGAATCATCATCAATATTCTTCTTTAGATCCATCATGGTGGATTTGCATTCTATCATACTTATTTAATATTCCCACTGTATATTTTCCTTGAATCAGGAAAATTTCATTGGTCCTATTTCATACTTCTTGTCCCAAGAAGTAGTGTATCATACTCAGATCCTTTATGAAAATTAGAAGTCAATGCTTTCCTGTTTTCAACAACTGGGTTTTCTGAGTAAGTCATTAGGATCATGTTCTCATCACCAACACTGTATAGGTTTGGATCAACAACACTCTTGCTGAAATCCAAACTCATCAAGAATCTATCTATCTGATATAGATACCAACTCATGGATGGTGGTATGGATGGAAGTGAATCAGTTCACTGGGTCAAGTGTCTCATCATGGAAAACTCCCTCTGTTTATGAGAAACCTCTAGCTATAGATATCATTTTGTATTTCTCGACATTTCCATCAACTGTATGCTTGATCTTATATATCTACTTGTAAGTTACCACAAACTTCCCTTTCTGGTCCCTGAATAATATCTTATGCACCATTCTTTAAGATATACTGGTATTATTTTGTTATGGAATCTTTCCATACTGGTTCTCTTGTTGCTTCTCTGAGACAAGGAGTCTCAAAATTAATGAAGTGGCTCATGATTGAAGGATATCTTGAAAAATCTCTTTTTTCTTTCTCGGAATGTGCCTTGAGAATCTTGTACATTTCTCTACCTCTAGCAGAGTGAGTTTAGGTAGGCCTTTTATGCCCTACTACAATATCTTTGAACATGTCAACTGGAGCAACTGGATCAACTGGAATAATGTCTTTCTCCCTCTGAATTTATGAAGGGGGAGAAGGAATAGTCTTATTGTCAATATCCATCTACGATTCTCTGGATCTTTGAAAGATTCTCTCTTCTTCAAGGACAATGTTTTTGCTTGTCTCAATCTGTTTCTCATCAAGGATGTTAATCTAGAATGTATTTGAAGATTCACTATATCGTTTCTAAAGGATCTAGCTTGGACTTCTTCTCTTAGGGTACATGGAAATACACTAGCCACCCAAATAACATGAAGTGTTCAATCTCAGGATTCACTCTGGTGAAGGCTTCTATTCTGGTGAAGACTCTTGTTCTAAACATATACTGCATCATGCATGCTTCTGCCCATGAAATAATAGAAGGATTATGATCATGCATTATTGCATTGATTGTCTCAAGGATAGTTCTATTCTTCCTCTTTCTCAAATAGTTTTGACTCCCTTTGAGTCAATGTGACTCCCTCTGAGGGATACACATATTCCTTTGTTCTTGACCTATCTGGAACAAGAAAAACAAGAGGAACCAAGACAAGAATATCTCCTAAAGAAGAATAATGAGTACATCTCTAGAATCAAAACAATTTAAGGATTGTTAACACAACTACAATGCCTACTTGTAATGTAGAAAACTTTAGAAATATAAGTTTAGAGGAATGAAAATTACAACAATCAAATTTGGAGTCTTCTAGTGTGTTGTTTTTCCTCCAAGTCTCCTTCACTCAAGATAACAAGTGCTTTCTTCAACTTGTCTTTTTTACTAGGACAATATTCTATCTTGATAGAAGGTAGGGTTAGAGAACAAACTCTATGATCTCAACTTTAATCCATCTAATATCTTGACTTTAATTTTGAACAAAGGTTAGTATGATGGTCATAGCTTCAATATTCAATCTAGATCAAAATAATGTCATAACAAGTAGATGCATATCAGAATAACCAAACCTAGGTTGCATTATTCTTCTGAATGTGTTGGATCTTGAGATCCTTCTCGATCTATGGCAAGAGAACCCTTCTCCTGCAAATACCCTGTTAAGAACCAAACATCAATATAGCATAGAAAAACCTCTGGAAAAGTACTCAACACCTTGAAAAATATATAATTGTTACACATCAATATTACTCGATTTGACAACTATCGCAAGTGTCGCATGTTCCTCACAACTGTTGCAAGTGTCGCATGTTGTTCACAAGTGTCGCAAATGTCAAACGAAGCATACTGCCATGTTGACGACACTAAGGAGACACTTAGAATACCTCAAACACCTGATTTGGAGGAAGGAGAATGGCTAACTGGAGTTAGGAATCTCTTACCACCTGAAAGGAGCTCTCAAACTAGGGTTTTAAGGGAGAGCGCTCCCCTATAGCACCCTTAGGAGAAATGGTTCTCCCCCACAAGGTGTTGGGGAGCGTTATAACACCAAATCACCCTTCTGAAGGAGTGCTACACATATTTGAAGCGTTGGCGCTCCCCTTGAGCCTACTAGGGAGCATTATAGCGCCCTGATGCCCCTTTTGAGGGAGCGCTGTCTAATCTGGGCAGTAGTTGATCTGTTGAGGAG
Source organism: Picea engelmannii (assembly GCA_009831015.1). Taxonomy (NCBI): domain Eukaryota; kingdom Viridiplantae; phylum Streptophyta; class Pinopsida; order Pinales; family Pinaceae; genus Picea; species Picea engelmannii. Next base: position 400,959 of record ML783627.1, on the reverse strand, counting down.
AATAAGGGGAGGATCTTTCAAGTTTGGAAGGCAATTGCATTCGAATTCCTGGTTCAATCATGATCTTAGGAGAAGATCCCTGATCTAAGGAGGGAATTCCTCAACCTACCCTAAAGATACCTGAAGAGGTTAAGCCTCTCTTAACCTATATAAACAGGCTCTATGATGGTGGAAAGGGGGAAGAATTGCAAGAATGAAACCTATGATCTCATAGGAAACACACAGTGGAATGGAGGAGAGTAATCAGTGAAGCTGCTATCATCCAAGTCGTGGAACTTTTGAGCAAGAGTTAGGCAAAGGGGACTTGACGAAGCTGTCGCATTCGCATCTACGATTGCAAGTTACTTCTGTCATTGTTCTCATTAATATGACACGCTTGGCCTGTTTCTTTCTAGTTTGTGTATGATCTTACATGAACTTATCTCTGATAGATAGATCTTTTTTCAAGCTAATATCAATAGAGTAGGAAGTGGTCGTACTATTGTTTGTCTACAGGGCTCATTGAAGAGCGAAAGATTGGAGCTCAACTCGGAGCGTGCACAGACAAACGCCGATAAAAGGTACTTATGTTCTCCTTCCTCCTCATGCATTAGTTTGTATAGATCTGAAAGGAAGTTAGTGTCCACGTTAAGCGTCTTCTGTCTTAAGAGTTAAGAGTCTAGCTCTCAAGAGGAGATCTACCTGTCCACAGGGAGATTTTCCTTCAACATAAACTGGTGACTCCACTGGGGAGGCCTCGAATCGAAACCTTTTTGTTTTGATTTCTCCTCATAGACCTTGTCTCACCCCTTGATTGTTTTCAGACCTGGTTCACCCCTTTTTGATTGATTTCATGAGCTGATTGACTCCCTACCCCATTACACTCAGCTTGATTGATAGGGATAGACTGCAATTTTTGTTTTTTTTGACATTTTTAGGAGTTTTTTGAACCTGGCGCCCCTGTGGCTATCTTAAAAGAGCGCCAACGCTCCCTGACTGCCTTACACATTGTGCTATAACGCCTGGTTCCCTTTACAACAGAGTGCCAACCCTCTCTGAGCCAAAAAACCTTTCTAGAATTGCTTGTTCAGGGTCTAATCTCTGTGCCCCACTTGCTGAGCCTCCCTGTGAGTCAATGCTTCTTCCTTTTCAACTTTGACATCCTTCCTTCTGAAGAACGAATACCTTGCTATTTATATTTTGTAGCTTTCTTCACTATTGTTTTTGAGTTTTTCTGTTGTTTGGAGTTTGAAACCAATGCACCGTCTTTCTCTCCTTTTTGACTGAGTGAGAAACTCTGGTGAAGGACATCAGAAGCCTATGGATCTTTTCATTTGGTTTTAGTTAAGGTCATTGTTCTTCGACATTTCTTTTGGTGTGAAGTTCTTGATTTTTCTTTGATTTTTTCTTTTCTTTCGCTTCTTGTTTTGATCACAACGAGAGGGTGTATTGTTTGTACGAAACCTGCTTGTGTTTGTCTGATTTTCCTTGATCCAAAAACATAATTAGCAAGAAAAGTGTTGTTTCGAATTAATCGTTATTCACATACAAACAATAAAGAGACATCTTCATGATTGATTTTGCATATTAGAAGGTATTTCCAAAAAGTTTTAGCACCACATTGGATTTGATTGAAGAAAATTCGTTTGAGGACATTCCTTATTAGTGCTTGTTAGTGAAAATCTCTCTCTCTCTCTCCCTTAAATAGATGTTCATCGAAAAGAAATAACTGCTTATCATCTTTGATGCATTTTTTGGGACTGAGTCATCATTTCACCATTTCACTTCCGTGCACCCTTTTTGAGTAAAGAACAACTATAAAATGAACGCTAATTAAAAACTATCTAGAACATTTTATTTTCTAGGATCCTCCACCAACAGTAGAATAGGACTAGTACTTTGGATTAGGCTATGAGCATAACTCTCCAAAGTTTCCAAAAAAAACATTAGCATCCTGAGCTAGGGAGAGTCAAATCCAATTATTGTATAAGTCTGCCTGGGATCACCCTCTCACGCAGGGGTTACGCACGAGGTCGCATTCAGGAGAGATACAGAGATTATCCCTATGTTGTTTGACTGATTGTAGTGGTCAGATCGTATTATGGGGATCGCTTAAAGGTAAATCCACAATTGTTAAGTGGAAGCCTTTCAAGTTGATTTCGGGCTAGACACCCTGCACGTACGTTCAGACTGGACTGTCGGCTGTACCCGCCCAGGGGATGACTACGAATTGGTAACCTTAGTGGCCATAATATTTAGGGTCTTACACAAGGTGACAGTGAAGGGAAGTCTCACTGTACCTGGAGCAAACATTGGTCAAACTCACTCGGGCTCCTTGGAGGGTAAATCCACAATTACTGCATGGAAGCTTGCACCAGGGTGAAAGTCCGTTAAGTAGGTTTCCATTGTAACTGTTCCACCATATCCCCACCCCTTCTTGACTTGATCATGTGACGTTGGATTTCATCACCAACTAGTATGGTCATCGAGAGAAGGTCATGTTTGCTTGGTTGTGATTCTTATATTCTATTAGCGTATGCTGTTTCTTCTTGGTAGTTGGCCATAGATCTTTTCCACCGACTCTTTTTCACCAACATCGACCCTCCACGCCGTTCGCAGAGGCTACAGGGACTTCCTCCAGAAAATATGGAAGGGAACACCCCTTTACCCCTCATTCTACGGAGGAATATCCTCAACAGAGCGAGGTTCAAGACACTACAACTTCCCAAGAAGAAGTTCCCACTCCTTTAGAGAATTTTCGAATTGTTTCAGAGTCTCCGGAGGCTTTCCGCATTCCGGAGGTATATGAGCGACGTGTTCTCCAACTGAATTCAGTCAGTGAATTTTTCGTCGTCAGTCCTTCTGACATTCCGCCTGGGTCTCATTCAAACCCTTTAGTCGATGACCCCTTTTGGACCACAGACATTGTTCAAAGTCCACCGCGCATGGTGTGGGATCTTTATGGAGCAGGGATAGGTGTCGATGCGCCTGTTACCTACACCGTACCCTTAAACCATTTTACTGGTACTACCATTTTTACGGCCACACCATCCGTCAGTTCGAACACATCGTCCGTTGGCCCAAGGTCTACTTTTCGTCTCCAAACGGCCCATTCTACAATGGTCCCTCACATTCTGACTATTCCCGCTGGTAATGCGGTGGTTAGCCAAGATGCAATTGGCACACCAATAACACCTAGACCTACATCATCACTCCCTTTTGGGTACATAGCACTGGATTTTTCCACTACCACTACTACCCAAGCTATGCCGGGAAGTTCCATACCTATCCAACAACCCAGAGGGACTGGTCTTGGTGGTCTTAATCTGTTTGGCGGTACCAGCCAGTCATTTACGCCTGGTTCTCAAATTCCAGGAACTCTACCTCAAGCTGGGGGGCATCCTCCCACCGGAGGAAAACTTCCATTTGGAGGGTAGCCTCAATCCGAAGCTTACCATCAACCATATGGACAAAATTTGTCTACCACACCTAATCCTTGGAATATCCATTTTCCAGGAAACCCACAGTTCTCGGCGGGACACAATTCTCAAGCTCCACAACAACCTCCTTATGGAAAAATGCAAATCTAGCTTATAATCCTCAAAACCCATCTGGGTATCCTTCGCTCGCACATGTTTCTCAAAACACTTCAAATCCTGTGTACCCTGGTCAACACCAACCTTATACAAGAGGGACCACTAGTTACAATTATCCGCATAACCCAGTGTATGGCCCTACTGGTGTCCCTATGCCACACCAGTATTACCCACAGGTTAACCGACAACTACCTTTCCTAGCAACCCTGGACCTTCCAGACTTGTCTCGGTTAATGAATGATCCTATTTTTCATTCTCCGGTTTGGCCAGCTATTCTAGCTAAACTTCCTTCCGATATTCCAAAATTCGACGGAAAGTCTAGAGAAGACCCAAACAACCACGTGATGAATTTCCATTTGTGGTGTTCATCCAACTCCCTCATGGATGATTCTATACGTTTGCGTCTTTTCCAACGAACACTTATGGGCTTTGCAACAAAGTGGTACATTGAACTACCACGTGCTTCTTTTCACGATTTCAACTTCCTTGCCATGTCCTTCCTCACACACTTCCAACTACCCATTCGATACGAGACGGGTACTGAACTATTGACCTCCCTTCGTCAGACAAACTCCGTACATATCTCCGATCATATTCAAGAATGGAGACGATGACGAAGGCTAATCAAAGTGGTCATTCCTAACCAATTATTAGTGGAATGGTTCACCAAATCATTGTTACCCTAGATCGCTTGTGACGTTGCCATGGGTGGTGTAGTCACCGAGGAAGAGGATATTGCTTGGGCCCAATACTTAGACTTGGTTTATTCGCAGTCTGGTACTCTGTACAAGTTGATACCGAATGCTACCCATGCCACTAATGATCCATCCAAACCATCGTCTACCTCGCACGCGGATGGAGTCATTGGCTCCATCAAAACCCAATCTACTTCCCAGTCGACTGGAACAACCCAACGGTCCGCTCTGATGCCTGCTCCCAGTCCGACTACACCCTCTTCTACCCCCCCTCAAACTCAGGTCTCTGAGGTGAATACGGTCCGATCGACCCCTTCACAACAACTTGGGGGCAAGAAAAAAGAAAGAAATAAACCAAAGAAAAACAACAACAATGAACAACCAAAAAATCAACCGCAAACCCCTGCTGCCGGAAAACAACCACAACGAAAACCGAAATTCCCATGTCTCATTTGTGGCGATGATAACTACACTTGAGACTATCCACATTGCGATGAAGTGGCCAAACTTTTTAAAGGAAATTCACAACCCGTTGTGCTCACTCAGCCTTTTCCACAGCAACAATCTTTGGTTGCTCAAACCCCCACTGCAGGGGGAAGTTCCAACCAATCCCATGATGAGGCCTCGACAAGTGCCCACATTTACATGTTTAACGGGATTAATCTGACCACTCACACTGCGACATATGACACGCCAGTTAAACCTGATAAGCCGAAGACTACTAATGGTTCTATACCGGACCCATTACCATCTTCCGTTAGTCCTCTGTCTGCTAGTCCTCCATCCAGGTCACTTCAGATTGAGAAACCTTTGCTTGACTCCATTTTATGCCCTCCTAAGAGAACTATCCAGAATTCTACCTTTAATCCTAGTTCATGGGCTGCCCAAAACTACAACATTGTTGAAGATTTGGCTCAATCACCGTGTGCTATGTCTTCTTTGGAAGTTCTACAACACTGTCCCAGCCAACGTAGAACACTCTTAGCTGCCATCGACGTTTTCAATCCCGAGTCATCAAATAACCTCACGTTTAATCTGGATGATCATCAACCCCGACTCTCTCACCAACTAGCTTTTCAAATCGATGTTGTTGTCCACAATCAACAAATCCATTGAACTATCTTGGATGAGGGAGCCTCTACTTGTGTCATGTCTTTAGCTTGTTGGAAAGGCTTAAAATCACCTGCCCTTAACAAATCCCCTACGATGTTACGTGCTTTCTACGGGCAAGGCTTTCATCCTCATAGACTGTTACAATCCTTAGCCATTCAGTTGGGTGGAAAACTATCACTGTTGATGTTGAGGTGGTCGATGCCCCCCTTGATTACAACCTACTACTTGGAATAAGTTGGTTCTATGCCATGACTTTCGTCACTTCGTCGGTGTTTCGATGTGTACAATTCCCCCATCAAGGTAAAATTGTAACTATCGATCAACTAGATTTCTGTACACCCAACGCTCGTGCCCCTGTCACCAACAACATTCCTTTTTTGGGAGACCACCCAGTTACGTATGAAAGCGTTGGTGTTGGCTTGTTGAAAGATTCTAGCCTTATGGGTACTTTCCCTACACCACTTCCACCCACCGCGCATCATATTGCCACAATCAATATGATCTCAACTATGCCTTATCAATCTTTGGAATCATCTGATGCTTGGATTGTACCTATTACTATGGAATTCGATGTGCTCGGTGACACTATGCCACTTAGCCCAGCCGAGGCTGCATACGTAGCTATTCAATCTGCCTCTCCCTCTCCAGAAAACCCACATTTATTAGCACCTGATGCCTACTCGATGCCTTCATGGTTGGATTCCCTATCGTCTGCAATCGATTACATTTCCCAAATTTTCCCTTCTGACGAATCTATTATGGAAATGCTTAGTATTGACGATCTACCTTGGAATGATAACCATCATCGATCCTCTTTTCTTCTGCCTTTGGAAGAAATCCACCAATACATACACTCTGTCTTCCCTCTTGATGTTACCAATGCTCCGCAATCTCCTATCCTCACACAAGATACTATTTCTGAGGGGAATATGGGTAACATCTCTACTACAATTGTTATCGATATTTTGATCAAAGAAGGTGTTGTGGAAAACATTAACCTTGGTGCTAATTGCACACTTGAAGAAGTGATATCTTACATCACTCTATTTAGAGAATTTCGTGATGTCTTCACTTGGAGCTATGAGGAAATGCCAGGGATCGACCCTTCGATCGTCGTGCATGAAATCAAGACTTACCCTGGCATGAAACCTGTTCGACAAAAACTATGTCCAGTTCATCCCAAGAAAATCACAGCTATAAAGGCAGAAGTTGAGAAACTTCTAAAATCTGGCTTTATCTATCCTGCCCCTTTGATAGAATGGGTCTCCAACCTTGTTCCGGTTGCCAAAAAACAAGGAACCATCTGTGTTTGTGTTGACTATCGGGATCTCAATAAATCTTGTCCAAAGGACAACTACCCTACGCCCTTCATCGACCAAATCATTGATAATTGCGCAGGGAGAGTAATCTTCTCTTTCATGGATGGCTTCTCCGGCTATAACCAGATTGAAATTTTACCTGCTGATCAACACAAGACAACGTTTATCTACCCATGGGGAACTTTCACCTATCGAAAGCTACCTTTCAGTCTCAAAAATGCTGGTGCTACTTTCTAGTGGGCCATGTCATACAATTTCCAAGATATCAAGCATATCGCAGAACCTTACCTCAACGACTTACCTGCCCACTCATCCAATCGATCCAATCACATTGATCACTTAAGGGCTATTTTTCTTCGATGTCGGTTCTACCGTATCCGCTTGAACCCACATAAGTGTATTTTTGCTGTCGAATCCGGTCAACTCCTCAGTTTCATTGTCTCTAAAGATGGGATTAGGGTGGAGCCTTTAAAGTTTAAGGCTATTCTGGCCTTACCCCCTTATCGAGGCAGTCAAAAAATGCCTACCCTGCCAAGTTTTTACCAACAAGGCACACACCCACCCTACTACGCTGCATCCCATTATCGTTGTTGTCCCCTTTGCCAAGTGGGGTATCGATTTCATGCAATGTAAGCCTAGCTCAGCCGGGGGGCATGGTTATATAATTGTCGTCGTCGACTACTTTACAAAATGGGTTGAGGCTATGCCTACCTTTCTGAATGATGGTCGTATCACAGCTCTATTTCTTTTTAATCACATCATAACTCGTTTTGGTGTACCACGTGCCATTGTCACTGATTACGGTGCACACTTTAAGAACCAGATGATGAGCGAATTGCATGTCAAAGTGGGTTTTCTCCATGAAAACTCATCCCCAGACTATCCTTAGGCCAACGGAAAAGTTGAGGCCATCAACAAAGTCCTAAAAACCATGATCCAATGCATGGTAGGGGTAAAAAAGACATCATGGCATCTACAACTTTTCTCCGCTCTCTGGGCTTACCGTACTTCTGTGAAAACCACAACTGGATTTACTCCTTTCCAGTTGGTGTATGGCATTGAAGTCGTTTTACCAATCGAGTGTGAGATTCCATCTCTGAAACTTAAAGTAGAACTCCTACCCCACACTTCTGCCGAAGAGGAACGTTTCTTATATCAATCCAAACTGGATGAAACACGTCGTGATGCCGCTCTCGTTAATGAGGCACATCAGAAACGGATTAAAAATCAATACGACAAATCCGTCCATCCTCGGAATTTTGCAAAAGGAGACTTAGTCCTCGTCTATGACCAAGCTCATGACAAATTGGGGAGAGGTAAGTTAGAACCTCTGTGGCATGGCCATTACATCATGAAACGTGTTCTACACAGAGGTGCCTACGAGTTAGTATATTATGATGGAATTTCCCTAGGAGAGCCCCAGAACGGGCTTTACCTTAAAAAGTACTATGCCTAGATCACCTAGCATGTGTACTTTGTACATTATTGTATTTTAGTTTGGTGTGTCTATTTCTTTTGCATGCTCGAGTCTTTACCTTTGCCACTCATAACTGTACCTTGTGTTTTCATGCGCAGATGACGTCTTCCTTTCCTATCTTTTTCGGGTTTGCAGATGGTGCTAGTCGACACACCCGGAACATTGCTTTGAAAGCATGGGTTATTTACCAATTTGACGAGCTGGTGAGTTGAGGAGGTATTTTCTTAGGACCAACAACTAATAACATGGCAGAATATCATGTTGTCATCGGACTTTTGGCCCAAGCCTCCTCCCTAGGTATCTCTCGTATCATTGTTTACTTAGACTCCCAACTCATGGTCTATCAACTCAATCGAATCTACGCTATTCATAATCCTATCTTGCTACGTCTCCATCTACAAGTTCGCCATCTTGAACGAATGTTTGATTACATTGAATACAAACATATTCCACGAGAACTCAATAGTGTTTCGGATTCGTTAGCTAATTACATCATGGATCGATATCTCGCCCATATATAAGATTTCACAAAGGAAAGCAAAATTGTACATCACATTAAAGGCATCATCATGTACAAATCATTTGGCACTGTAAAAATTCAGAACTGTATATATATATATATATATATATATATATATATATATATATATATATATATATATATATATATATATATACATAGCGTGATTGAAATGTCTTGATTACATCAAAAAGGTATTTAGAAGAGCAAAATGTTGGGTGTTTACACCCATACAACATCACCTGACAAGGCATACAAAAATAAAATCACCAGAGAGACTCTAATCTCCCTGCACTACATTGTGCTGAGATTAACATATCACTGTACGCAATACGCATCTCAGTAGAGAATTGACATTCTCTGGCACTCCCATAGTGTGCCTCTGTAGAGGAGGAATGCCCATCGTGAGGCCTTGGAGGTTTCTTTCAACCTCCCGGAGACCTATCACTGGTGCTCCCGGATTTGCTGCAACTAGAGCACCCCCATGACGTCCTGGTATCAGTATCTCAGCTGGGCACACTACTCCCTTGTCTAGATGTTGAAAACAATACATCTTTTAAAAACTCTTCTACATACCCAAAAAAATATATACATTAAAAACTTAAAAAACAAAAACTAGACAAGGTTTTGCTCAGTCTCTTACCTAACGCATCCCAATCTTCTCCCGCAGGTAGAATCAAATCCATGCTCCCGTGAAAATCCACCTCTGCATACAGGAAGTCTTCTATCTAGAGATACTACTGTCTCAGCCAAGCGAAGAAGTCACCGGTGAAACAAAACTCTAACTCCACTACTAGCCTCAGAGACAGACTATTCCACCTCTCCATCCATGGTTCATCCACTGGTCGCACTACCAGTGCTATCTGAGGTTGCATCTGGGGAATTCACTCTAAGAAAAATGAGACTAGAAAAGAGTCGTATCCGAACTGTTTCTGCCCCATCCTACACCGCGAAACCTGTTCCTTCACATTCTGAAGGAACCCTGCACTCCAGTTAAACAGTGTTGGCTCCAAACACTATACGCCATAAGCTACCTGCGATCTCGATGCCAGATGTGCGCTAGTGATTCCCGTCACACTCATGATGGCAAAAAAAATGGACCGGAGGGGTAACTCTCGGATATCCTTGATAGAGATTCTACCCCCCACTAGTCTTGCTCCTGGGACACAGTGACGTGCCAGATACACACCCACTTGCTCAGGAAGCGCCCTCTACCCGAAAAAAGATATAGGAACCCCTCTTTTCGAGAGTCCAGTCAAGAAATATACGTCTTCCAAATCGATGGTTAGAAGCTGTGTTCCGATCCGGAACCCTTGCTCCACAACATCCCACAAGCTGATCATATGCTCAAGCAATAAAATCTCCCTCTTCATTTTTTGCAATTTGAATAATTTTAGTAATCCACAAGCTCTTAACGCGGCCTGTGTGCGAGGACTCCGCAAGGTAGCCAAGTCATCAATCTCATGCTCTCGTTATTTCCACTCGATCATGGTCGCCGAAATCACCTACAAACAAAAACAAAGAATTTCATTATTCAATGTTTTTGGCAATTTCGGCAATTTCTTAAACAATTTAAAAACTTGAAATCTAATGCCCACATTGTTCAAAAAGACCATGCCCTCTTTTATAATCATCACACCCTCTCTTTACCATTCAATAATCATCAAGCAACAATGAAACATTTTTAATTAAGATGATCTCCATAATGGCTGTGTGGGCGCATTTTTTGAGTTTTCTATGACTTCTTTAACAAAAACGACCCATCCACCCAAGTGTCAAGGCGTTGGCATGTTGGCTATCACTTTCTAAAATGTTTTTGCGCAAAGAATGTCTTACTCCCACCATTTTTAATAGAGGCCGATTTGATCTTTTTTGGAGCGACATAGGGCTTCATTTTTTAAATTAAATGCTGCTATGGAAATGAATATTAAACCATGTAATTGAAAGAAGGAGAGATGAGGATCTGCCTGATCCAAACGGTAAGAGAAATGGTCAACCGTAGCTCCAGTATCAAGCGAAACAAGATCCACCTCCAAAATGAGAATTTCCACTGCTACAAATCCTTATGCAAAATGAAATGGTAAATGAAGATTTTCCTTGTATTACTATTTATAAATTTTCATCTTTATAAGGTATAGTTATTTATGGGTTTCTCTGACAATATAATGGCTTCACTAAACCACTGGATTGCAGTTTTGATGTCGCAGGTTTCCTAGCAGTTCTGATCGTTTGTTTACTTTGTCACATTCATGAGCATAGTCTTAGTTCGTTTTCAAGCTCGAAAATATGAGAACGCACCAGGTAGAATTTTATCTCTTTTTCAGACCCGCATGGACACATGAAAAAGGAACCCCCTGGATTCATCTTTAAACTCTTTTCAAACTCTCTAAATATGAAAATATCGTCGAGTGACCTTGCTTCCTTTCACACTCGTTAAAAGGTTCGAAAGGGCATCTTTCGAGCGATAGTTTATCTCTTTTTCGGTCTTGTTAGACTACTGTACAAAAAAGGAACGAAGAGATTTCTATTTTAAGTGTTTTTCCAGACTCTATAATCAAGAAAAACCTTCGAGTTTTTTGTCTTTGGACTCGCTAAAACACACATCGACAGGCCCATACGGGACCGAACCCTTACTTCTTCCGGTTCGTTAAACAAAGGAAGAGGAACTTACTGAAGGTGAATTGTATCGAGCATGTGTTATCCTCCTCGAGATCATTAAATCAAAAAGAGGTACTTGTCTATCTGGATGGGGGAAAATTTGAAAGAAACAAGCCAAGCAGTCTCTTGAGAACATTATCAAATAATTCTTAGAGTCGCCCTTGAACACGGCACTTTATCATTTTCACGCATTATAATCCACCGAACCTCTGCATTGAGCCAATTCTTTGAGTTTCTTTCACTCCTTTGGGTCACATGACGTAAGTCATGACATCCAGTACATTATCAAGTTTTGGTCCATGTCATGTTTCTGCTGTTGTGCCTCAGTGTTCAAGGGAAGTATCCGCCTCTAGAGTCGGCCATCACAAATATCTTGTCTCAAAACCCATGTCAGTCCATGTTCATTTGATCTACCAATTACATCTCTATGTCTGTTTCATGTCGTTGATGGGGGATACATCAAGGCCCTCCTTCGACGAGCCTATTCCTATCGACCTCAACACATTATCTAGGAATTAGGCTTAGAAACTAGTTAGTACTTTGGGACCTGCATGCCTCAATGGCAGGCCTCCTCACATTCGACAATAGGTTTACATCATTGACCTCTGATTGGATGATTCCATGGATGTTCGACTCCAGCTCATCCATTCACATTCGTTGGAATGTACTAGGGTACCTTGGGAATCATTGACATTAATGGTGATCTCCCTCGCACTTGTTAACGGTTTACACCATTGACCGGTAATCAAGTGGTTTCTGCCATGTTCGACATCAGGACAT
>ML783627.1:357270-382707 GCA_009831015.1 Picea engelmannii | reverse complement strand
CTTGTGTCCTCATCATGAATTTCATGGGATGCATTTTCACTTTTGGGTGTCTTCTCTGTTACGAAATTTCTCAATACTTCCATGATCTCCCCTTTTAAGCCATCCATCTTAGTATCCAACTTAGCTTCCATTGAATCCATCTTTTTTTGTAGTTCATTTATGGCCCTACGCATTTCTTCACCTTCATTAAGAGTCCAATTAGGATTTTATGGAGGCTTATTTGGTGTATAAGGTCCCTTTTTTGGTGGCATGTTGGCCAAATATCACTTTTGAATCTTGATTTTGAGGGGGTTCTGCTAGACAATATTTATTCTGTTCTATCTCCCAAGTTTCAACCCTTCTGGGTATGAAACTTTATTTTTGGTAGTTCTCTGATATTTCTTCTCTGCAATTCCACAGGTATGATCAAAATTGAATGTGCCACGTGGAATTTACGGTAACTTCCTCACAACTTGCTGATTTTTGGCCTTTCCAGGAGATATCACTTGTATAGCATTCCCCGCACAAAATAATTGATATCAAATTCTGAAACTCACACCCAAACTACTACAGACTTTCCACAGTCCAATGCAACTAGTGCCACTCAATTTGGATACTCTAGCAAGAAGTTATGATTGTTTTACCTGGAACACCTTCTTGAGACTAGTCAATAGGACTAGTCAGATACCCTATCTTACACAAGGTATATATACAAATTTAAGATGACCCAGAAGCTGAACGTTTTACCAAAGATACCTTACTAATTTATGTAAATGTCCTCTAGAGTTTAGGGTCTGAAACGTTACAGAAATTGTTTTATAGAAAAAATTCCACCATGACTCATTTCAGGATGATTCCAGAACCCTTTCTTGTACAGGCTGTATCTCTGAAAGTATAAGGCCTCCGGAGCTGAATTTTTAACCCGACGTACCTTGATCCATATACTAAATATATTCCAAGCCGTTCCTTATGAAACATTGTATGAAAAAAGTTATAGTGAAAATTCCACGGTGTATGAGGTGTAGCAGGAAAACCCGAAGACCTTGAGCTCTGATACCATATGTTAAGAGCCAAACATCAATATAGCATAGAAAAACCTCAGGAAAAGTACTCAATGCCTTGAAAAATATATAATTTCAGATAATAAGCCTCTTCAAGGGGGCAACCTCATTTTACCCCACTTAAATGTTCAAGTACAAGATGATTCAAAATGAAAATGTCTTTTTGGTATATATAGGAGACTAGGAGGTATAATTACAACTAATGGCCTAAATCCGACATAAATAAAATAACATTAATAATATAATATGCCCCAATTAAGAGGTAATGAGCCAATATTAGGGCTTAACATACCCTTTAAAGCTTAACAATTTAAACATATGTGAGTACATACCTATGATATAATTTGCAGGTAGTGACACCATTTGGTAGAAACGGTAATATTTACCAACTCTTAAAAGACTTCAAGGGTGACTGCAACTGGTGAAACAACTGGTACTTCAACTGATACTACAACTACCATTGATACTACAACTGATTCTGAAACTGCAACTGCAACTGCAACTTAGGGTTTTATGAGGAAACCCTAATTTTTCAAAATTCAAATTTTGAAATTATGATCCAGGGGATAGATGCGCCGAGCTAAGGTGAGTAAGCTGGTGCAGTCAGATTTATGAAAATCCAAATTTTACCCCCTCAAGCGTGACCAACGGATTTTTGGACTGGTGCTTCTAGGTTTCTAGTACTTCTGGTTTTCTGGTACTTCTAGTACTCTGGTACTTTTGGTTTTCTGGTATTTCTGGTACTTTGTGAAACCTAGGGTTTCAATTTTTGGGAGATCTACCCACTAAAAAGGTGCGTTGAAGGTGCCAAAGAGTTCCTTGGTACAATTTTCTAGAAGGTCTTGAGGCTAAAACTCTTCTTCAATAAAAGCCCTAATTTTCTTGTACGACAACAATGACGTTTTTCCTTTTTATTGTGGAGAATTCTTGTGCAATGGGTTCTTTCAAGACCTATGCTATGATACCATGATATTGTTTTCATAGCATTAGGTTAATCATGAAGTTCATTCCATTTATCAATTAACCATAACCATAAATGCTACAACAACCAAGATCACATGAAGAAACAACATGCAAAAGAACACAAGATATATCCTGGGAAACCCTTCTCAAACAAGGGAGAAAAACTGAACCAAATCCTTTTCTATAATATTCAAGAGAAATACCTTTACCTTCAAGAATATCCTAGCACACAAGAGGGTGCACAAAACCTAGAAACCCTAGCACCCAAGAGAGGTGCACAACTTTGACCAAGAAGTGTGATTGCTAAAATTTCCAAAACTTGCAAGTGAGTGTGTGTCTACAAATGAGAGATTTCCTCTTACTTATATTAGACTTGTCCTATCAAATGAAGTGTCTATTGGCAAAATAGGGCCGAATTCACTTAGACATATTAATTATTTATTATTATAATAATTAATATTAATATTAATTATCTTTTACAGTTTATCTTTAGACACAATAAGATAGAGCCGACCTATACCCTTTACACAATAACTAGGGTTATAGGTAGGTCTGACTCTTGAACAATATATATAACAAAGGATCTAATACACCCACTAGTAATCACCCACTAGGGGCCACATCCATAGGGATGTCATAGACCTGAGTCACTGAATTACATAGATGAGATAGGTCCTCACACGTGCACTTATGCTCATCCATAGTCACATCTGCTCTACAGATCTAATTTCCCACTACCACCAATAGGAGGATCATCTGGAGTCTTCAAATCAACTCTATTTCTTATTCAAAGGAGGCCATCAAATCATCTTTGTTTTTATTCTCATGATCATGTGCCCAACGCTTTTCGGGATTTCCCTAACTCAACAGATCTCTCTTACATCGGATACTCATTTGAAGTTGTTCTCTCTCATGTCATGGAGGAGGCCATATACATTCATAGACCCTGTCCCAGGTTAGAAACATGAACCCTTTATTAGGGGATTTCTTTCAGGTTTGTAAGCTGAGAGTAAGACTTCACATCTCACATCTCATAGGTTTGTAGGATGGAGGATGTCTCCTATAGATGCATTCATTAACAGTTCATAATATTGGCCAGGTATGAGAACAAATGTGATAAATTCATGAACATATGCAGAATATGCCAACATGCAAAAGGTAAAAGAAAAAACACTGGATTTTATCAACCATTGCCCATACCAGAGAGGCCTTGGGATGCAATAAGCATGGATCTTGTGTTGGGACTTCCAAGAATGTAAAGAGGATGTGATTCCATATTTGTGGTGGTGGATAGATTTTCAAATATTGAACACTTTATCCCATGTCAGAATACCATTGATGCAACACATGTTGCGAATCTGTTCTTTAAGGAAGTTGTGAGACTTCACGGCCTACCCAGAAGCATTGTCTCGGATAGAGACACAAAAATTGTTGGTCATTTTTGGAGAACACTGTGGAAGAAGTTAGGGACAAATTTGTCCTTCATCTCAACTTATCACCCTCAGACAGATAGGTAGAATGAGGTGGTAAACAGAAGTTTGGGAAACTTATTGAGGAGTTTGGTCACTGAGCACCATAATCTGTGGGAATAGATTCTTCCACAAGAAGAATTTGCATACAATGACTCACCAAACAGGAGCACTGGGAAGAGCCCGTTCCAAATATTGTATGGAATGCAACCCAGGGGAGTATTTGAGTTGAGAGACTTGGAACAGAGTGAGATCTAAAGCATTGGAGAATAATATTTTGCTGCAGAAATGCAGAAGCTCGATAGCTAGATCAGAGGAAAGTTACAAAGTTCCAACCAAGAGTACAAACGTAGAGCTGATCAACATCACAAAGAAATTCAATTTGAAATAGGAGATCAGGTTCTAGCACATCTCGGGAAGGAAAGGTTCCATAGGGGTACATATAACAAACTAAATATGAAGAATATAGGACCATGTAAGATATTGAGGAATTTTTATGCAAACACCTATGAGATTGAGCTGTCGGATGATGTGGGCATATCTACCATATTCAAAGTTTCAGACCTGTATCCTTATAGGAAGGATGACACAGAGGGATCATCAGATCAAGATAAGATTCAATGGGAGAAACAAATGCCTATAGAAAAAAAACCATACATGGAAAAGATCGTTGATCAGAGGATTGGTAAGAAGACTCGAAGGAAGACCTATTTTTAGTATCTGGTCAAGTGGAAGAGACATCCAATAGAATATTCCATTGGGAGAGTGAAGTTGATATCCATAAGCATGGAAAGTCAGTGCAGGAGCTCATGTACAGGACTCCATGATTCTTTTCCTAGGGGAGTATGATGCAGGAGCATCGTCAGCAAGTACATGTGGCAGGACAACTTAGTGCCTGAGGACCAATTAGGAGCCTTGAACATGAGTCGATACTACATATATTTTGTAGCTGATAGAAAACAATAAAAGGAAAGATCATACGTGTATACAGAATGAGTGCGCGTGACCTGGGAGTTTAACCCTAGTCTTGATGTAACCGCAGTTAGGTAGAAGTTAATTCATTTTCTTTTGTATAAAGAGAGGTTTTGTACACCCTAAAGGGGGGTTATGAGAGTTGCGAGAAAGTAGAAGTTCCTGATCATTAGTTGCTAGTTGATTGTAGCTATAACCATTTTCTAAATTTTGAATGAAGATAACAGAGGAAAATTGATCCAAATGTGTGTGGCAATTGTTGTTTGTAATTTCCCTGTTGTTGTTCCAATCTTTTCAAGAATGAATGAATCTTGCTATGAGTGTATGTAGCTTTGAAATTCTTGCAAAAGAATTTAAAATCGCTTTTCTTCATGAGCCAGTGCAAGCTGTGCACACAGTTCGCAAGGAGTGCATTGACAGGGTCTCTTTCGACTCGTAAATCTCAGAAGAAATAGCGTAAGATTTCCTTTGCAAGGAGTGAAAAGTGACTGCTACAAGGAGTGCATAGTCATACGCAAGAATTCACATCATGCATAAGAATCGGTTGCAAAGAGTGAACGGTTCCAGAATTTGACTAAGTGTCAAAGCAACTCCATAAGAAGTCAAAGGACAAGAATAGAGGAACACCTAGAAGGTGGGAAGAATTCTTTTAAAGAAACCCTTGGATCTGAGTTTGAATAATTTCCCGGAGAAAGCAAGAAGCACTGGGAGACCAAAATATTTGAAGAGATTAAGCTCAGGAGGAATGACACTTTCCAAGAAGTGTGAACGAGATCCAAGAAATGGACTTGCAGGGAGACTAAGGTCAAATCCTTTGAATATTTCAAAATATCCTAAGTTAGAAGAAGCATAAGCTTAGGAGAAATACCTGGACCATCTGATCAGTATCCAGACAATGAGGAGAAAGCGCAAAGGAGAAAATATCTCAGTCCCTCGATCTGAATGCTGGAGAAAATATCCCAATCGTTCGAGTAGAGTGCAAATAAATGATCTTGACTGTCCGATCCACGTGCAGAAGGATCGCATCAATCCAACAAAGGTAAAGTGCACTAACAATAAACCTTTGAAAGTGTATAGGAGAATTGGACCTACGAAGTTCTGAAATCATCGAAACCACCCATCACCAAGGGGGACACGTGGCGGGAGATCAACATTTCGCTGACTCATGACTTGGAGAAGTCAAGGGAAGTGTTATAAGAACTCACGAAGTGCGAAGTGATTCGATCACATCTATTGATAGAAGGAGGGAGATGGACCATATATCTAGCCTAGTTGGAGGTTCTCATCTCAGGATAGCCAAAGGTAAATATCATGGGAACTCGCGACATCCAAAATCATGAATTGGTATTTAGATCATGGAGAGTTGTGAGTCGTCGATATGATGCTTGAAAATATCTAGAAATAAGGAGGATATAGGTGAGCCAACCTCCAAGGTCGTGAAACATGAAATCTCGACTTGATCGCAACCATTAATCAAAGAAGAATATGGACTGTCGATCTAGCACCATCACAATTTTGGATATCAAGAGAACGGAGGTAAGAAGACTTCCAAAGTCACAAAACATGAAATAACGATCTAATCATATCCATATATCAAAGGGAGTTATGGACCGTCGATCCGACACCATCAGAATTTCAGAACTTAGGAGAACGAAGGTAACAACACTCCCAGAGTCGTGAAACGCGAAATCGCGATGCACGTTTCACTCAAGCGCGTGGTCATTGCCAATGACCATGTGAGAGAAGGGGCTTAGCCAAGAGAGAGCTAGTGTCCAATTACACTGAAGATTTAAAGTGTCAAGGAGAATCCCATGGGTTCCATAGAACCTACGTATTAATAAGAAGGGGGCATACTCAGTTAATTTAGGTTCCCGAGGGGACATAGAGTCATCCATACTTAGTTTATTGATCGATCCAAGACCAGGAGGTCACACAACCCTTAGGGGAGGAGGGGGGTCTACATCAATGTCCTTTTTCATGCCCTCCCAAAAGAAGAATCACTAATCTTGTTTGTATTTTTTCTAAAACCAAGAGTGATTGATGATAGGAGATGAATGCAACTATGTTAGAACCCTTTCTTTTAAAGAATAATTATTTATGAAAAAGTACACCATTTATATTGCAATATGTCCTACTACCAAGTATAACTTGTAGGTGATCTTTAAATGGTAGGCCTATGGCCCACTCATTTCATTGACACAAATGATTTGTGGATCAAGATTTGTAAAAGTCTTGACAATCACAATCAATTGTTAACATTGAAATCAAACCTATTTGCTTACTATTCTCTAACAAGCTTAATCATGATCTATTTAAATATTTAGTTCACTACACAACTTCTTGTTTTCAATGTTAATTAAATTGAACTTTGTTTATACAAGTTCATCCCAACACTTCAACCCATTATGAATATCTCTCTCTCTCTCTCTCTCTCTCTCTCTCTATATATATATATATATATATATATATATGCCAGTTGGGTGTTGGATCTAGTAGCTACAACCATCCATATAACAATGTGTGTGTGTGTGTGTGTGTGTGTTTGTAACATCCCCGACCATGAACAGGCTGGGGCATGCCACTACTCAGATGCTTTAATTAGCTCTGAAACCATTTTATAACGTCCCCAACCATCCATGCCGGGCCACACTACGCCAGAAAACACTTATGTTCTCTTTCCGTGGAATATACTGTAACATACCCAACTATGCCACATAAAATTTTATAACTGCATGCAATTAAAAATATATACATGCAGAACTCTTGCGGAATCCTTACATGTAAAACATAAACAGACAAATACATTTCATAAATGCATGGATTCAGATTGAAATAATAGTGAACGCATACATGCAACATATACAGGAAATACCCTTAAAAATAAACACGTAAATAACAATGCAACATGTAAGCTTATCACACAATTGGCACTTATCTTGTTAAGAATGTCACCAACTGCGTGCAAACCTTCCATGAACCTTCCAGCCTTAGACCACATTGTTCATCACTCTCAATAGTGAGTCACCCCCAAGCTGGGACTAAACTCCACTCGGGTAGAGGGTTCCTAACCAGGCTAATGGCTCATGGAAAATAGGAAAGACTCCATCATAGGTGCCTACTCAAACTAAATATCCTATAGTACTTCATTCCCCACATGTCTGTGCCACCCAAGGAAGTCTGCCCCTTCTCTACTCAACAGTCCCTCAGCTACCCCACTTCCCTTCTAGGGATTCAACAACAGGCTGGACAGGAAGTCTCAGAGCCCTGTAGCTATAGTTTAGCACCTTCAGGAAATCAATTCCCAATAATTCTCTCACTCAGAGAATTTATCACGGGCCTGACAACCCACCTCTTCAATATCCCATGGGCCTAGCAACTCACTTCTTCAGTCCAACTTCCCTTCTCACCAACTAAATGAACAGATATGGCTATGGATACAGGTTTAGGTATAGTGACATGAAGTTATGGAGGTCAACTGACTACGTGAGTGAAAGCTCCTCCGATGGTTGCATGGATGAATGCATAATAGAAAGAATGATGGAAGAAGTGTCGGAAATGAACTAAGTCCCCACAATATGTATGCATGTCCCCAACTTGACACTTTTCATGTTGGGAGCTACTTTGGTCCACTTTTCCCCAACTTTATAACTTAGGATAACATAATTATCCATACTTTATACTTTAAGAAATATTAATGTAATATTCCTTTTTGGATTAAGATCCCTAGCTTATACCTTTTCCTTAAATTTTGGCCCCCACCCTTTCCCCGACTAGTGGAGTTTAGTCCCCCATCTCTTTTATCATGGTCATTCTGTGCACAACGATGTATTTATATTAATTATGAGACATGTACAACAACATGCACACTGGCCTTTAACATCTAGGCTCTTCGTCCTATCAAAACATAAGCATCCTAGCTTATAATAACTAGCTCACCAGCCTTTAAAACAAAACATATACACAAAGGCTCGTTGGCCTCAATATCGTGTGCACTTAATATGCTGCGCATGGTATCCTAGAATGTACCCATTTCATCATATTACTGTGCAGTACATGCGCGCACTACACCATGGAAGATGCATGCCAAAAATATATAAAACAATTCACCAGCTTAAGTACATTTGCATTTACATTTACAATCAGGTTCAACCTGGGTATATTACAATCCCCTCCCCTTATTTATTCACTATCCTCAGTGCATCATTGTTGGCACCAGGCTGAAGTGGAAAGAAGGACAATCATGGGAAAGAAAGCGTGTGGGAAACTGAAGTGACAACGGGCAAAAGATCAACATGTGCGAATGCAGGAAAGCGTGCACAGAGGGAAGCGATAGCTGGAGGAAGAACAACATGCGCATGGGAGAAAAAAATAGCGTAAGAAGGGTTAGGGCTTTGGTAATATTCTGTAAGTGGCTGAAGAGCCCGAAATGTATAAATATAGATATGAAAGTATCATATAAGGGGGTGAGGGTTGTTGTTGTGGTTGTTGTTGTTTTTATGTTATTTTTTATGAAGATTGTGATTGTTATTGAGTGATTTTCCCTAGTATTCTTGTTGGCGATACGTGAGGGATTGAAGTGTATGAACTGAGTTTTGTAAGATATTGAGCAAGAAAGATACGAGGGAAGGTAGATATGAGGATTATACTGCAGGATATAGAGCATGGTGCGATCTAGTTCACCTCACATAGATCTTACCCACTTTTGCGGAGAACTGTAAGCGCACGGTACAGGGAGATCAAGAAATACTATAATACAAGAGCCAATAGCCAAATCTTTGTGGACGTATCCCAGGATGGGTGAACCACGGTAACATCTGTGTATTGTATTGAATATTTTCATATCTTTAACTTATTTCAAGAAGTAGATGACTACGATTGATGAATAACCAAACACATTATTAGAACATGTTTACGTTTTGAGTTATTTGCATGCGATGACTGGGAACAAGTAGATTATAGTAACAGTTCACAGAATAGGGCCCTAATAAAGAATTTTTTTATCTCCTACTCTGTCCTAGGCTGTAAACAGTTGAGTATTACAGTCAACCATCCTTAGCTATCTCGGGTGAGACTGCGCAGTACCTTCCAGCTGCTGCACTGCCTTCTGGCTTACCATGAGGGCTGATAATTAGAGGCTTTGTTGGAACCCCGAATGACATGAACCCTGGGTCAATAACTTAGATAACCTAAAAAGGGAGTCGATTAAAACCAACAAATGGTTCTGTTGTCGGATTAAGAGGAACAAGATAGGATTCAATAGATGAGATAGAGTGGACAAGAACCATTGAAGAAGCAATGAGCTGGTAGAAGGGAATATGGAGATCTTGGAACCCCGTGAGAGAAGAAATCAAGGGTTGGTTGTGAACTAAAGAGATAGAATTTGCACACAAAGACAATAGAAAACCTAGAATCACACCACGCTAATACCTGTATAA
Source organism: Picea engelmannii (assembly GCA_009831015.1). NCBI lineage: Eukaryota > Viridiplantae > Streptophyta > Pinopsida > Pinales > Pinaceae > Picea > Picea engelmannii. The sequence continues at coordinate 372,828 of ML783627.1, read as the reverse complement.
ATACGTGTTTACGGATTTACATGAAATCTTTTTCTGTGATTTTCCGCATCTACTACAAGAGTGGATCTTAAGGTTAACAGATAATCACCCGATGAATCGGATTCGATAGCTAGATTGGACTCTAGTATAGATTCAACAACTATAGTAGGTGAACAAAAAATTCACCCGCGCAGTAGACTTTTGGATTGATAGTATTGTGGGAGGATTCATCACAGAGTTTGTGGTAGACACAACAAGGTCATACAACGCAGTTGAGCAAGAATTTCTACGAGGACCCAGAGGAAGGTATATTCAATCCCTCTATACTTCTATCAATATACTACTATATGAAAAAGGTGTAATGATAATGGAATCAGACAGTTAGACTTCCTTGCGCGCATGGGGGAAGGGGGGAAGCACTGACAAAAAGAGAAGGAATGGAAGGAGGGCAGGATAAACAAAAGAAGGAAGAGGAACCCTTGGACCTAATCTCGATGGATGATGACCAACTCAAGTGGATCTTGGCATCATCAAGAATGACGTGTAGCAGAGCACCCTACCAATATAAGATAAACACCAAGAAGAGAGCCATAGCCGAAAGGGAGGGCTTGGAAAGCGATGAGGAAGAGGTAGAGGATCTCCAGGCTGTGGAGCAGATTGAGATAATCATGTGTGCCACCTATGAGAGGAAAACAAGAGACCCAAGAATGAGAGGAGAAGACAGACACACCTTTCGTATCAATGTCAGTGTGGAACCCACAAACCCATGTGCGACTAATACACTATAGAGAACACCACTGTTTAGGCAACCAAAGTTCAGAGGAAGTCCGACAACAAGAGGCATGTCTACATAAGGAGCGAAAACTGAAGGATCCAGTTCAGGTAATCTTAGTCAAGTATACACACCGCACAGAGAAGGTAGTATCTTAGTACTGAGAATGGCAGGACATGACCCTACTATCAGATTACCAGAATTTTTAGGAGAAGCAAAGGAAGACCCTGAGAAAAATCTATTCATTTGCGCTAAGATCTAGGAAGAAAATCAGATCATTGATAACAACACCAAACTCACGTAGCTAGCGATCACGCTAAGAGACCACACACTAGACTGGTACATGAGTCTAGACACAAACAGTGCTCCCAGGACAACAAGGACACTGGATGACACTAAGAAACTACTAATTAATGAGTTCCAGAAGCTGAGCTCAAAGGATCAGTATATGAACGAGATGATTGAGATAAGACAGAAACCAGGAGAATCAGTATGAGATATTGATCAAAGATTAAAGTGATTAAAAGGGAAGTTAAAATACCTTATGACCGAGATGCAACATCGGCACCTGTTTTTCAACTCACTACTCCCACACTTAAAATATCCATTACGACAACAAAAGTTTCAGACACAAGCAGAGGCTCTGCAGGCAGCCTTGCAATTGGAAGAAAATTAGTACCAACAGACGGACCCGGCTATTGAAGAACTGAAAGAGGATCCGAAGAACCTAACATTTCAGTTGAATGAGAATAAGAACAAGGAAAAATGAGAATTCATTTGGTGTACCACATGTAGGACAGAAGGACACCACAAAAATGAATGTCTGACGTTCGTGCATTACATGGAAACAGGCATGCCAAACCCATTGCCACAGGGGGTATTATGGTGTGAAATATGAAAGAAATCGGGTCACGAACCTTACCATTGCACGATGATACAAAAATACCAAATAGTCCCAATGAACTCATATTTCACATTTTGCAAGTCAGTTGGCCACGACAACAAAGACTGCTGAACTATTGAGTTGATGCGAGAAAGAACCTCAGATACATATAGGGTACAAATAGAAATGATGACTGGGCAGGCAACACCATAGTTCACTCAAGCCCTAGCACCATACAAAACTACACAACAATAGTATAATATTATGCAACAACCTTATAATAACGTGCAACCATAGTACAACCCAGAACAACCCCAGTACAATACCACATAGTATAATCAGGGTCCACAATATAACGCACCACGAGGTGATCACGCAGCCTATAGAGGAGCAGAATGAGCCAGAGGAGGTTTCAGACATTGAAGAGGACCAGTCACATGTCACAATTTCCAGTAACCAGGACATTATGCACGGGAATGCCCACTACCACCAGCGACATGTATGTATTGTCGTGCTTCGGACCACGATATAGAGGAATGTCTGACACTACTTGTAAAGATCCAGGAAAAAAGGAACCAAAATAACTAGAATGTTCAATGGATTTCATCCGAAGAAAGTCATGATGGATGAAACATCAACATAGTCAATCGAGGAGGAACGAAAATAGAAAACGACGCAGTCCAATAGGACCCACGCAGAACCAATGGGTAAATAAGAACCCCGACCCCAAGAAGTAGTTTGATGCGCAAAAGGAAAAGGAGATATTTATAGAAGCTCGACAAGAATTCCAAAAGGAGGACATAGCACTGACTGCGCAGCAGAACAAGGAAGCTCCAGAATATGACATGCCGCCATTGTTGGACCATACCAACATAATACAACCTAAAGAACAAGTAAGTACTATCAAAGACTTTTTGCAAACATGCATCAAAATGTTAAGTGGTCCTTCATCTATGAAAGTATTGCAAAACATCTTAGAGAAATGTAGTAGCGAGACGGGACAAAAGCTAGAACTGAAAACTGTCAACCACCTACACACAAGAAGAAGAACAAGTAGAGAATTTAGAATCAATGCTAATATTGGGGATTTCAACATGGGAGATATTATACTAGATCTAGGATCCGAAGTGAACGTACTACCAAAAACCACATGGAAATGAATGGGAGAACCTACACTGGGATACTCAACTGTTTAATTAAAGATAGAAAATCAACATAGAGTCCTACCAATAGGTAGACTGAAAGGAGTAACCATATATCTGGATGGGGTGCACACTAAGGCATACTTTGAAGTCATTGAAATAGTAGATGGTACAACACCTTACCCAGCACTACTTGGTCTGGATTGGGCGTTTGACAACCAGGCCATAATTAACTTGAAAACTAGAAAAATGACATTTGAGTCACGAGACTATAGGGTTATAGCCCCACTCGACCCATCAGAAGGTGAGAGGTTCATAGAACCCACTTGGCTGGATCTAGACGAAATCAACCAGTTGTATAAAACAACTGCGCGTGATGTGGACTACGTAAACCCAACTGCAGACGAGATACTCAGTTGGAAGACCATTACTTCATGCACAAAAAACTCAGACACTGGGTTAAAAAACTGGCAGCAAAGACTACACAAAGTATCCACAAGAAGGTGTGCAAGAATAGACCACGCAGTAAGATGGCTTGGCGCAAAAATCAAAGAACCACCCAGTTTTCATGGACTAAATGATTTGGAACAATTCTTGACACAATATGAAGATGAAGTCTTAGAGAACCAGAGACTATTAGCACTAATATCTACACCCACAAGATGGTGGGGTGTGCACAAAGAGACTATCACAGATTGGTACCAATGAAAACAATTACTGCACATGAGATTCGACGCAGAATAGATATGGAACAACCGACAAAAATATGATGGACTAGGAAGGCCAATAGAACACTTGGAGGCATGTAAAACACTATGGAAAATGACGCCACCAGAAGAATGGTCTCACCACTTCAGTCATACTTTAGAAGGCATACCAGCGAATTGGTATATAGACCAGGAAATGCGAAAAGGAACCAAGACATGGACGACACTCCAACAAAACTTTACAGTCACTTTCTCATTCTAGCATGAGAACCCCAACATAGACACAGCCCTGAAACAGATCAAAGAGGTCATATTCATTACAGAATCAAAGGTGGAAGTTGTCACAGAGGTACAACAACGGAATAAGAAGACAGTCAAGGAACTGCTATCATTCTACCAGGTACAGGAAGAAGCACCAAATGAGGAGGATCTGCATGATATTCAGATCGAAGAAGTCGAAGGTGAGAGAGAGGTGGAAGGAACACCCTTAGAATCAATGACCATCTCTGCGCCAATCAAGATCAAGAAGGTTAACATAAGGACCACCAAGCAGCCCAAAATGGACATCATTGGAGATTATTGTGACGAATAAACACTAGAAAGCATCACAGAATTGTTGCGCGGATACAATGACCTTTTTCCCAAAACCTTTACAGAGATGAAAGGAATAGCCAGAGAATTAGGAGAAATGAAGATACCACTCAGACCTGATGTGAGACCCATTAAACAATGACCATATAGACTGAACCCCATCTATAAATAGAAAGTCAAAGATAAGATCGACAGGATGCTCGAGGCCGACATCATCGAACCAGTCGAAGAATTAGAATGGATAAGCCCGATGGTAGTATAGGACAAAAAAAAGGGAAGAGGGATCAGGATATGTGTTGACCTGAGGACGTTGAACGATGCCTGCTTAGACGACCCATTCCCCACACCATTCATGGATGAAGTACTCGAGAATGTAGGAGGACACGAATCCTATTCATTCATCGATGGATTCGCGGGATATCATCAGATTAAGATAGCACGAGTATAGACACAAGACCACATTTGCAACATAATGGGGATCCTATCAGTACATAGTCATGTCGTTCAGATTGAAGAATGTACCTGCGATATTCTCCAGAGTGGTCATCACAGCATTTAAGGAATTCATCCACCAATTTCTTGAAGTCTACCTGGATGATTGAACGGTTTATAGCCTATTAAAAAACCATGTGGAAGTTTTATGCCTGATGTTAGAACAATGAAGACAGTGCCATATATCACTGAATATCAAGAAGTGCATATTTGGAACACCATTTGGGATACTACTGGGACACATAGTATGAAAACATGGTTTGTTAATGGATTTGGCCAAAATCTCAGTCATTGTTAACCTACCAGCACCAAAAACAGTCTGCCAACTAAGAGCAATGTTAGGAAATATGGGATACTGCAAGAAATTCATCAAAGGCTATGCGTAGATTACAACACCTATGGAAAAACTGTTAAGGAAGGATACCAAGTATCAATGGAACGATGAGTGCCAAAACGGTCTGATACCCTAAAGGAAAATATGGTCATCGCACCAATATTGGTATTTCCATACTGGGAGAAGACATTCCATGTACCTGTAGATGCATCAACAATAACACTTGGAGCTATTTTAGCGCAACCATGAGCAGGAGACTTGGATCACCCGATAGCGTTTGCAAGCAGGAAATTATCAAACTCAGAACAAAATTATAACACGACGGAAAGAGAAGGCTTATCTATGGTTTACGCACTACATAAATATAGAAATTACCTATTGGAAAAACACTTTAAGATGTTTACAGATCAATTAGCCCTAAAATACCTAGTTAAGAAGCCAATGTTGGGGGGGAGAATCTGTCGATGGTAACTGCTATTTCAAGAATTTGACTTCGAGGTAATAGTCAAACCAGGGAAACTGAATGCAGGTCTTGACCACTTATCAAGGGTCACAAATGGAGAGGAACCAACAAATTTGGAAGACAACTTTCCAGATGCGCAACTCTTCTTAGTACAGATTGCTGATGATTACGTCTCATAGATCATCCAGTACTTGAGCATAGTTACTGCGTCGCAGGGATATACCACTGTACAGAAAAAGAACTCGGTAGTCCGTGTAGCTGACTATCAATTGATCGTAGGGAATCTATACAAAATGGGCGCAAATAACATCTTATGACGATACGTACTAGGCCACAAATGACCAAGAATTTTAGTAGAAGCCCATGAAGTAGAAGAAGGAGGGCATTATGCAGGAAAATATATTGTGCATAAGGTACTACGCGTAGGATTATGGTGGCCAACTATCCATTGAGAATCGAAAGAATATTGTCAGCAATGTGATGTCTGTCAACGGGTCGACAAACCCAACAGAAGGGACAAGATGCCACTACGGCCGCAAGTAACACTTCAGGATTTTGACAAATGGGAAATAGACTTTGTGGGACCCATTAACCCACCCGCTAAGAGAACAGGCGCAAGATACATTATCACCGCGATGAAATACTTAACGAGATGGGTGGAAGCTGCACCAGTAAAATATTGCAGTGCAGAGACAACTGCCCACTTTCTTTTCAAACAAGTAATTACTAGATTTGGGTGCCCAAGATTTTTGATGACAGACCAAGGAACACACTTCATCAACATCACCATCCGAGTGATGCTTGAAGAGTTCGAAGTTCATCACCAAAAAATCACACCGTATCACCCACAGGCTAATGGCATGGCAGAAGCCTTCAACAAAATTCTAGAGAACGCCCTGACGAAGATATGTAATGTCAATAGGGACGATTGGGATCTCAAGGTACCATCAGTACTATGGGCATATAGAACCACATGCAAAAATTTGACTGGTCACACACCATTCAAACTGGTCTATGGTCAAGAAGCAGTAGTACCACTAGAATTTCTAATACCTAGTCTATGTGTAGCAGTTATCACACAAATGACAGAATGAGGCACAGTCCAGGAACGACTGGATCAATTATTGTAAATGGAGGAAGACCGAATATTGGCATGATTCCATCAACAGGTACATAAAGTGAGAGACAAAGCATGGCATGACCACCACATCAAGAGAAAGATGTTCAAGGAAGGAGATCTAGTATTTCTCCACGACAATAAAGCGCTGCAACACCTAGGGAAGCTGAGGATGCATTTTCTAGGACCATACGAGGTAAAAGATGTCATGGAAGGAGGAGTTGTACAGTTGAAGGATCTAGCATGCACAAACCTCAGAGGAATGATCAACGAAAGTCGGTTGAATCTATACAAATATAGTCGACTACCCACCACATAGTACACTGCGTAGTTAAAAAAAGAAGAAGAGAGAGAGCCTAAAAATAGCGTGCGGCATGAAAAAAAAGCCACATATGAAACACAAAACTAGTGAGGGAAAAGAAAGCGACCATCTCCTGTTAGAATTTCTAATACCTAGTCTACGTGTAGCAACTATCACACAAATGACAGAATGAGGCACAGTCTAGGAACGATTGGATCAATTACTGTCAATGGAGGAAGACTGAATCTTGGCAGGATTCCATCAACAAGTATAGAAAGTGAGAGAAAAAGCATGGCACGACCTCCACATCAAGAGAAAGATGTTCAAGGAAGGAGATCTAGTATTTCTCTATGACAATAAAGCATTGCAGCACCCAGGGAAGCTGAGGATGCATTGGCTAGGACCAGATGATGTAAAAGTTGTCATGGACGGAGGAGATGTACATTTGAAGGATCTAGCAGGTGCAGACCTTAGAGGAATGATCAACGGGAGCCGGCTGAATCTATACAAATATAGTCGACTACCAACCACGTAGTAAAAAAAAAAGAAAAAAGAAAAAAGAGAGAGCCTAAAAATAGTGTACGGCATGACGAACAAGCCACATACGAAACATGAAACTAGTGAGGGAAAAGACAATTGCCATCCCAGAAAGGGAAACAAGCGGGAACAAGAAAGTCAACAAAAGCACACTGACAGGACAACATGGGGTAGAATTAAAGCAAGGAAAGGATGAATGGGATGTCGCAATAAACATGCCAACTGGCGATGGCAAAGTAGCCATAAGGGCAGGTAAGAAACCACCGCCGATGCATTGAACTCATGCTTATGGTGCATTAATCGCACAAGGAAGGAGGCATCCTCAACATGCTTCATGGCACACCCATACAACACACGAGAACATAAATAGTTAGTCTATTCACAAAAGAAGAATGGAGAAAGAGAAATAGTAGCCCGAACGCACAGAGCGAGATCACAGAGCTTATCTGAGCTATTTCAACCAAGAAAACGTCTGACAGACACCAGTATGGCACCACCAAAGCTCATAGAACCAGGCCAGACAGTCAGATCAACTAGGGTTCAAACTAGGTCGCAAGGAACATGGGAAGAAAACGAGTAGCAACCACCGGAGATCGTTGATATTGATGAAATCCCGTCGCCAAAGGATATTCCAGTCGAATCAACACTGATCTAGGAAGAGATCCCATAGCCCCAAACATAAACCATGAAAGAGGATACGCCGGCAACAACGCAGGAGATTCAGAAGCAAGCAATAGGAACTCATTAGGAAGGACAGCCAGAAAACGTCGAAGCAACCATGGAAATAAACAGAAGCACACAGAATGCAGAAGTAGAGCTCCAACCATATGTTCCACAAATACCCATCCTAGAATTTTATTTTTCAGATGAGACGATTGGCAAAATGGGAAAAGATTGGGAAGAATGGATGTAGAAGGAGCAACCATAAGCTGCTGGAACTTCAAACAATCCAACACAACTGAAAGATGATGGAACTTCGAACCAACCAACACGGCCAAAAGACATGATTTAGATACTGAGCTCACCTCGAAAGAAACCAGCTACAGAGATTGTGCTACCTCACACACCAGAAGGAATACAGGTGGACTCACAGCTATTGGGTCATGTCAGGAAGCTCAAGTTTTTTGACAATTACGTAGAGGATGAAAGAAAATATCCAGAGCTTGCACCACAAGTATTTTTGGAGACAATAGTTATGAAACCCCTCAGAGGAACTATCACTAAGCCATGCAAATGGGCAGTTGGACTGGACAAAACCAGAATCCTAGGATTGCTGAAGATACCACACTTTGGCAGAGGCCAATATGTAACGACATGAGTCAAACAACTATTAGCAGTTACACATGGAGGGGATGTATGGATGGAAAAACCCATCCCCATAACTATTGAACTTATTACACAAATTACAGGACTACCCATCCGGGGTATGGATCCCGCACTGATACTGGATGAAAAGTCCAAGGAAAAATCATTGGCAGAAGAAATGAAGAGGAAATATGACACCAACAGGGAAATGAGAGGCATTATAATCAAGAGAATTAACGATGTAGCGACACAACTGGGAGAAAATATATTAGCATGCAAACTTCTAAGAAAATGTCGCAAAGATGAAGTACCGGTAGGAGTTATTGCAGTTGCAACTCAGTGCGCAAAAGGCACCTTCATGAGATGGGCACCATATCTGTCAAACTTGTTCCAAATCAACTTTAAAGATGTGCAAGAAGAAGGTACATAACTTCAGTACTCATGGCTGCTTACTCTCATCGCTTTCATGGGATGGAAAGAACCAGACTACATCATCTTCTGTACCACACCATAGCCAGGAGGAGCGAGATATCATGTTCTGAAATCCACGTTACTGGCCAAGCATAAGAAGGGAAATGGAATTATATTTGAAGCTTACCTACAATAAATATAGGAAGTAATCAACCGAGCATGGAGGATAACACTAGAGGTTGTTGTGCAATTCGGGGGCATCACCAATTTTTGGGCTAGATAAAAAACCATGTGGATACAACCAAGACAGAAACCACATAAAGAGTGGCTATAGATGCATTATTGCGTCACCAAGGGAGACATCGAGATGATAATCCACGAGTGGCCGGATGAATGGAAGATCCCAACCATACCCAGAGTAGTAATGGGACAAACAACAGAAGGAGGGGCTCCACAGCTGGAAACACAGCCTCCACAAGTCCCAGTACCCAAGAAACCAAGAACGGGCCAAATCAAGTCGACTCAGACAGAGGGTGGCCCAATGTAGCTAGGGACCTAGAAGGGAAGAACATAAACCACTTAGCGAACCAATGAACAACAGAACCCAGCTGAGGGAGCATAGGAAACCGTGATGAACCCCATCACACATAAACCAGGGGGAACTAATAGACCAATGACACGGGAAACAGGTGTGCGCAAGAAATCAAAGGCACAACGATCACTACCAGAATACACAATCACAGAGGACGATGGGGAGATGATTTCCAGAATGGTCCAGGATTGTCTTGCAGAAGACTTTGATCATGCAACGCACCACAGGGATAAACTGGAGAAAGAGCTAGTAGAAATGGGGCAACTCCTGAAGAAATTAGAAGAATCCCAACTTACAAGTAGAAGCAGAGGCATAGAGCCATCGAACACATGGACCACACAAAGAATGGAGGTGGGAGGACATGATTCAGTTCTTCTGAAACCACATTCCACGGTTTACATAAAGTCAAGCATTCTACAAATGGATGTGATTGTGGCACAGACACCACTAAAGGATTTATATCATATCCAATTGTTCCTAACACGGATGCCAGCAAATACCTTATACCAATTGCAGGTTAGCGTCGACCATGAGATACAATCTTGAGCACATCAAAACGTGGTCAAGCTAAAACAAGAAAAAAAGAAACAAGAAGCACTGGAAACAGTTTGTGCCCAGGCCAAATCTAAAATGTAGGAGGAAAGGGAACACAGGAATGGGTTGGAACGAAGAGTGGAAGACATTTTTGGGAAACTTCCAACTACTGCACAAGGAAGTGAACTCCTAATGGAAAAAAAGATCAATCATATTGCGCAGGCAATTGATCAGTATCAGAAGGAGATTGAGACTCTCTGTGGACAGATTATACCAACCACTCCACCAGCAGTAAAGGAGCAGAGGAAGCATGAAGCAACATTGCAATTACAGGAGCTGGAAAAACAGGTCAACACAGTAGCCGACTTGTTGGATAAAGCAACGCAACTTTGGACAAAGATGGAAGAGGACCCACAGGATCAAAAATTGGACAAGGAGGAGGAAAGGATCAATACAATGATCCAAGAATAAAAGCAACAACAAAAAACCATCCCAATTCCAAAATGGGTCAAGGGGACACAAGAGTTAAAGAAGTTACAGGCATAACTTCTCACTGCGCAAACACGAAAACAAGAGCGTCAGGCTCAAATAGAACCGTTCTAGGAATGGATAGCAACAATACTGGAGTAGGTAGAAGAAGCCAAAACACAATCAACACAGACTCAGTAGGAATGTGCAGGACTGATAAATGAAGAAGTAGCAACGCAAATAGATGATATTATCAAGGATAAAACCGCACAAGCACTGAAAAAAGCAGCAGAATTGCAGGAGAAGTTTCAGACAATCACTAGGGAGATCGAGGAAGCACAACACAATTAGGTGACTCGAGACGAGTCACATGTCAGTGTTGGGGGCTTGTTGGAACTAGGCCGAAGTGGAAAGAAGGACGATCATGGGAAAGAAATCGTGCAGGAAACTGAAGTGACAACTGGCAAAATATCAACACGCACGAATGCAAGAAAGAGTGTATAGAGGGAAGCGACAGTTGGAGGAAGAACATCACGCGCATGGGAGAAAAAGATAGCATAATAAGGGTTAGGGTTTTGGTAATATTCTGTAAGTGGATGAAGATCCTGAAATGTATAAATATATATACGAAAGTATCATATAAGGGGGTGAGGTTTGTTGTTGTGGTTGTTGTTGTTTTTATGTTAGTTTTTATGAAGATTGCGATTTTTATTGAGTGATTTTCCCTAGTATTGTTGTTGGCGATATGTGAGGGATTGAAGTGTATGAACTGAGTTTTGTAAGCTGTTGAGCAAGAAATATATGAGGGAAGGTATATCTGAGGATTAGACCACAAGCTGTAGAGCCTGGTGTGATCTAGTTCACCGCACATAGATCTTACCCACTTTTGCGGAGAACTGTAAGCGCACGATGCAGGGAGATCAAGAACTACTATAATACAAGAGCCAAGAGACAAATCTTTGTGGACGTAGCCCAGGAGGGGTGAACAACGGTAACATTTGTGTATTGTATTGAATATTTTCATATCTTTAACTTCTTTCAAGCAGTAGATGACTATGATTGATGAATAACCAAACTCATTATTAGAATCTGCTTATGTTTTGAGTTATATGCATGTGATGCATGGGAAGAAGTATATTACAGTAACAGTTTGCAAAACAGGGCCCTAATAAAGAAACTCTTTATTTCCTACTATGTCCTAGGTTGTAAACACTTGAGTCTTATAATCAACCATCCTTAGCTATCTCAGGTGAGACTACACAATACCTTCCAGGCGTTGTGTTGCCTTCTGTTTTACTAGGAGGGACGATAGTTAGAGGCTTTCTTGGAACCTCGAATGACATGAACCCTGGGTCAATAACTCAGATAACTTGAGAAGGGAGTCGATTAAAACCAACAATCATGTATACATATACAACAAAATTTTCAAAAATCCTCAATGCATTATATACCATGTACCATTCAAATTCTTTAAAATCCCCAAGCTTTAGCTATTGAAATCTTGTTACCCATCTGGTGCTCTACTTTCTAGCACCAATTCTCATACTCATAAAATGACTGGAAGTCAATTTATCTATTCCATAGAGCTAGTTCAGGAAATAATTTAGCTCATTGTTCCTTATTATATGCTTCAATTATACTTCATTGAAGAAGTAGTTGACTAAAGATCCATGACGTTCCACCTAGCCTTATATCTCATTGTTGATAAGCTCTCAAGAACATACCATTCCCAAGCATGGGATATGACTCCATCAGGACAATGGCTTCCCAAGATAACCACAGACCATAATCAATATCATCATAGTCTAGGCCAAGGTACCAACCTCAACAACACTCCAACCAACGGTCTCTCTTCCCCACATGCCTGTACAACCCAAGGTAGTATGCACCTTCACTGTCCAACAGTCCATCGACTGCTCAACTTCACTTCTGGGGCTCCAGTACAGGCCAGACAGGAAGTCTCGGAGCACGGTGGCTCCAGGAGTTCCCACTTTAATCATTATCATCTCTTCTACATCATACATATGCAATTATCATGAGAAAGCATTATAAAAATTCCATTTTATAAATCAATTAATTTCATAAGGAATTCGACTTTTCGAAAATATGAAATTCTATTTATATTGCATACAACCAACAAATTGTCAGCATTTTCTGTATATCCTAATTCAACATGTATGACACCTTATGCCATGATCTTAGAATTTCCTGCACCTAGAAATTCAATCACAATTACCAAACAATTTAACCAAATATAATGACTCATCATTCTATGCATATGCATGTTCATAATTAGCAACAACAAGTTCACTTCTTCAATTTTCTGAACAAAATTTTTCTATAGTCACTATTCCCGTGACCACCTCACTTGCAACTTTCCTGTTGCAATGTTTATCAGTTCCTGAAATGTTCTTAACTTCATGAGTTAGCAACATTTCAACAATAGTATAATTATTTCCATGTAAAATCATATATACATGCACTCACAAAATGCATTCAAGTACACAATTCCATCATGTATGAGTGCAACTCTGCCATTTACCAGGAATGAGTGCAACTCTCAATGTCTATTTATTGAATGCACCCTTGCATTGATTTTTAGAATGAGCTTTATCTAAGTCATGCATCTCACCATTCATAAATTGAAAATCTGGCCAATGTCTTGACACATCTCCACAGACTTCCCATTGTCTTCACAATTACTTGGATGCCTTCCTTTTCAATCTGAACACTACACCAAGAATACAATTTTGTAGTGTTTATTAGTGTTAGCAAAAAGGTTACAATCCAAGTTTTATTTAAAGTAGGAAGCTCATTGGGTATTTGTGTGGCACATAACCTTTCTATAACCATACCTTGCCATATCCAACCATGTCCTGGTCTCATACATGACTAGCTTTCTTAGCATCATTCCTATAACAAGTTATTATCTTTTATTTTCTCTGGTTATTGCCTCATAACCGAATCAACATGACATGCTACTATGTCAGTGTGTGCATTCAAAAGATAAAGCTTTGATAAATATAACAGGCCTCTAGCCTTTACCACACCTAGTGGTAACTTAATCCTGTCAATGCAGTTAAACAATACCATACAACGTAGTTTAAAATTCAATTTGGGGAAATTCTTACCTATATTTCCCTTTGGCAATAATACAACATAATTTCTAAACAAGAATACTTACATGCATGGTTGCCATTAGACAAGTTTAATGCTACCTGATTAGTTGATGACAATAGAAGCTCGTATACCTCCTTATTAGTCTTATAATAAACATTCCATCCTTCTGTTTCTTTCTTCCATATGCAACAATATTATCAACAACATTTGTAAACATGCAAGCATTCTCATTTTATGGTTGTCCCAATCAGCCATAAAATACTTGCTACTACAGCAATTGCAACAACTTCTTTCTTCCTGTATCACATTTACTTGATTACCCTAGAATTCTTCCATTCTTCTGCATTCCCGAATCTTCAAGTGCTCCTCACTGTAACCATTGTTCATGATTATTTATGATCTGAGCACTTTCTAGTCCAAATGTAACAGACCCACTATCGTAATTTAAAATTTTTGGGTTAATCTTCCACAATTTAGAAGTTCCCACAAACCTATCTTAGCGAAATGCCAATCCCTGATTCAATATCGGGATTCGGGGCTCCTTCTATCGGGGTTTTGACACCCATGATGTCTTGGCAACTACAATCACCGATCGCTGATATGCCCCTAACGCATTAGCCCTCTAGGCTATATAATAGTCCATGTGACCACTTACCATAAGACCACCGCCATATAACCTCCCATCGGGATTTCGGCATTTGTGATGACACAAAACACATGTCCCCGGGACTCGCAATTTCCCGATTCGCGACGCGCCTTTCTGGTCATGCTAGCCCCACTGGCTTAGCCCCCGGGTCCACACGACCAACTCCGTGACCACTACCTTATTCCCGTCAGGGCTACGGGGTTTCCCATACCGAAGTGCATATGCACCTTGGATCTGCGATTCCCCGATTCCCGACGCACCCTTTTAGCGTTAGCCCTCCTGACTATGGGCCTCGAACCATATGACTATTAACCTGTGACCACGGTCTTATCTCTTATCGGAGTTCGGGGTTTCGCGTGTCGAAATGCACCCAACCTCTTGTCACCGGGATCCCCGATTTCCCGATGACCCAAACGCCGATAGACGGCTTCCTTGTCGGGCCTTCCTCGATGGCTCCGATCTCTGCCACGTGTATCCTCGGGCGGACGGTCTCGATTCCTCCGGGATTTCGAGACTTTCGATGTCTCGGTTCTTTTGCCCTCAGAAATACCGATTTCCCGAATGTCGATATCCCGATGGCTCCATCTCTCTGACACGCGTCCTAAATGGATGGACGGTCAAGATGAGCTCTCGGGGTTCGCGACTTATAGCGTCCCGATTCCCTCGACCTCGGGACCTCCGATATACCGATGGCCAATATCCCGACTCTCTCTGGATTTCTGACACCTGTCCCTCTGAACGGACGGCTCGGGTTATGTCGGGGTTTTCACCTGGGATTTCCCCGTTCTCTTGTCCCTGGAAGCGCCGATTTCCCGATGCACCAAACGCCGATGGCGCTTGATCTCTGACACCTATCCCTCATATGGACGACTCAGATCTTGTCGATAAATCGCGGATCGCGATTCCGGGTGGCAAGAGTTCTATGTATTCGAAAACCCCGATATGCCGAACTCCGACTCTCCGGGATCCTCTGCCACGTGTCCCTGCGGTTTGGATGGCTTGGATCTTATCGGTAAATCGCGGATCACGACTTCCTATTGCCACGGTTCTACACTCCTAAATTCTTCGATGGGTGAAATCTCGACGACTTCCCAGAACGCTGACACGTGTCCGGTCGAGCTCAACGGTTAGGATCTTCCTCTGCACACTAGAGTTTAACTCCGG
>ML783627.1:338393-356538 GCA_009831015.1 Picea engelmannii | reverse complement strand
ATCATCAATTACTACAGAGACATTCTTACACAGGAAACATTTACAATTTCACAAATTCTATGCACATATGTGACAGCATATTAATTCAAGATGTAATACGAGCAAAACACTTATCGGAAGTAACTTCAGCAATGGAAGCAACTACTGAGAGGGGTGCTCATTTCCACCCAACCGTAGGCGTAGCGACTCCTACTGGATTTACCACTAGCCACCCCCGAGCTGAGACCACGATGTCCTGAGACCTGCATCTCTCCGTCTGCCAATGCCCAAGAGCGAAGGTTGCAATCCTTCCTCCCTGCGATCACTCACTCTGCGTAGAATTGCCAGAGTTTTTCCTCGCGTCTGCCCCCTTCAATCGTTTCATCCATACGCCTTATCCTCTCACGAGGTTGCGTGTGGCACGATTACCTTTGCGCTAGTCATTCATGATGGCTCTACGGATAGGCGGTTCACCTCCCCATCCCTCATCAAGCCATCAACCTACCGGCCTGCAAGGCATTAATTTCAGGGCTAGCAAGCCGCTTTTGGTTCTCCGGGCCAGTGGAGTCCACAAAATACGGTATTTTTTTTCTGGGTGGAAGTTAACGCCCCTTTTTCAAGGTGCCCTCCACCAACATCGTGGTCTCATTTCCGCACATCCCCTCTCAGCAGTTCTGCAATAAATTCAAACTATCATTTACATTCATTGACCTCTTCCTGCAGGTCCACTTACAACACATATTCATACTTATGAGTTTTGCCATAGTCCTTGGCCAGTTCAGTTATATTTACAATCTGGGGGAAACAGGGTGTTACACCAAAGCACTCTTGCTTGCCTTTGTTCTTCCATCCAAATACTAGACTGATATTAACCTTTAGCTTTTTTTTACTTCCTAGATCCATGTATTCCAACTCATACTTGGATGAATTATAATTCCCATCATGTTGTATTATAGACTATGGATCTTCAACATTCATTTATTTTTCGGATTGAGCTATTTCAGCTCATCCTTGACTGAATAATTTAGTATTTGATTTTTCTTGCATTCTTCTCCACTCCTTGCCAACTAGCCTCAACTTGTCTTGCATAGCTAATCTCTTCTCATTTTGTAGGGATGCACATCTACCTTCTTCCATGGTTACATATAATTAATTAAAAGCACTTAATGCTACCTTTAATTTACTAACATAATTTCAAGTGGTATTTCCAACCCCTGGAAATGTCACTCATGGCTCTATGATACTTGAGATAAATTCTTCTCAGGCATCACCTCTTTTACATTCAAAACTATGCATAGAACCATTTTCCTTTTCATGGTTCTTTACTGACTCTCTACAAAGATTCATTTCAATTTTAATCCTTTCTTGGCTTTGACATCTCCATGTTAATGTTGAAATATCTTCAATACCCTTGGAATGCATTAATAATATCTACTAGTATTCTTCTTTCCCTCTTGGATTGTTTTCATGCATTCCCATTTTCTTGATATCTATCTCAAGAATTCTTCTTCCATTATCCTAGCATGTTCATGGACTTGCAACTACACATTGTGTTGATATTAATTTTCAGCATTCCACTATTATTCGGATCCCTTTGATCCAACTCCTACATGACCCGATTATATTTCTTGTCATGTTTTGTGAGTAACCTTGGACAGTTAACACCAACTTTCTTCTTGAGGTACTTGATTTATCCATTCCTTAACTGATCATATAAGTACTTGGATTTTCTTGCTATCTCTTACTTTCCCTTGTCTTGACCAATCTGATTTCAACCTGCCTTGCACAATCCAATTCTATCATGCCATAAATAATGCCCTTCATACCATGGTTCCACTACGCACTCTGATAACCATAAGGGAAGCATTATTCTCATTTCATAGCTAATCCATGGATATGATGCACTCCTTATCCAATATGTAATATGCCTCTTTCCTTATCTGATTACTGTCATTCAGGTAGTCAATTCCTTTTATAATAAATTTGACTCCCATGTCTTGCTTAATCTGTATATTGGTTTCTTTGGGAGTGAATGCACTTTCACTAATTCATTCACTACATGATCTATTCCTCTGTCCAAATTCCATTGAATACTTGACTAACATGAGAGGACTTCCTGTAGTGGCCTCCCAAAATTTTATGGCTACACTCAGATTCATACCTTGACATTTTGTGGTCTTGGCTTTTGATCATATTATGAAATATTTTGTCATAACACTCTTTCCTTGAGTACCTCTTCTTATTTTTAACTAAACTTCAACCTTCTCACCTATTAATAACTCAAATTTTTTAACCAAAACCACTTTCTCCAAAGTCTCGATGTCACGTGTTTCAATATGTCAAAACCACCACTCGTGGGATAGGCGACGACTAGTCAGATCACCCCGTTTCACTCGTTCAGTATTTCATAGTTGTATTATGTCAGGTGAAATCCTCCATGTAACGAACTCAAAATCTAATCATTTGAAATGGATTAGCCGAGCATGGAAAACCAACGTACTTATATGTGAGTCTGTCTGTGATTCATGATTGGGACTCTATAACTACCAATTCTCAAGTATGGAGGCATCATCTTATCCATAAATGGAGTAATCTCCAACTTTGCTTGACCTTCTGATCTCTGTAAAAGCATTTCGGTGTACACAAAATTGAGGCACATGGAAAAATCTATATCCAGTGAGACTGGTTATTCATGCAACATGGTAGATTTTCCTATGAGTAAGGAGGAAAGGGTAATTGCACATATAATAGTGACTAAGTTCCACACAAAACCTGCTATAGACTCGAAATTGGAAGTCAGGATAAATCCCATTATGAGGGATCTGGTCATCAACAGGGGAGTTGTTAAGAAGAAACGAAGCAAGCGACAGAGGAAAGAAACCATAGCTGAAACGGCTGAAAGTGTCAGAGAGGATCAACTGGCTTGGTTAAATACTCTAAAGGAGGATATCGCTAAGCTCAAATGAGTCCTCAAATAAAATTAAGTACATTTCAACAAATTTTGGACAGCTGGTAGTAGAGGAAAGGGGCCCCAGAGATGATAGACTTGTTCTTAAACGGTCCCTTCAAAATGGGTAATTGTTATTTTAAATCATTCCCTTTTTGTAACTTATCTCTATTTTTGGAAATATGTGGAAGTCCGAGCGTTTCGAATTCTACAAATAATTCATCTATATATATATATATATATTATCTCGAGGAAGAAAAAGGGGGAAAGGAACCTGCCCTCAATGCAGGAAGACCTTTTGTAATTTTTGGATTAAAATGAATATATAAATGCAGAAGTAGATTTTGGACTGTTTGTGAAAATATTCTGATTGGTGGTGATATGAGTCTTGTTTTATTTCATGGTATGTGTTTCTTGTAAGATTATATTTCACTTTCACCTGTCTGAATTGGAGGAATATAAAAACCAGAATTCATCTCTGAGATGCTCTCGGCATAGCAATTTAGACTATATTTATTTCTTCTCAAACCAACTCTGAATTCATTTTAAATAATGCTCCGATGTAGTTGTGTGTTTCTTTTTCCTCTAATACCATGCAAATTTTCTATTAAACTTAGACTCATCACCTTAATTAGCCTTCTCCTCTTGATAGTTCAATGTTCTGACAATGCATTGTTCATTCCAGACTCCATAGCCCAAATGTCATCTCCGTTCCTCCAGTCATTCAACAACAAACCCCCAAAAAAACCAAATCTAGCCAATGTTTTCTATAGATATACCCATATTTATCATGCACAACAACACCACAAGGTAAATCATGCTTTCACACACCTATAACCACTATGCATTTCTTCTCTGTCGCGCTAATAACTTGCGCACACTACTTTTGCATTGCACACCAATATCCACTGCGCGCAATTTTTGTATCGCGCACTGATATCCCACATGCATTTCTCTCTATGCATTGCACCATGCCAAAGTTCAATATGCCCCCACCATGCACAATAACATGCGCACACCATTGATTACACTATCATGAGACAACTTATACTTATACTGTGCGCACACCAACCAAACTCCTCTGTTCTTTGCAATACTGTGCACACCACGTGCACCATTACTATGTGTGTGTGCACCGTGCAATGCTAAATTTAGCGCGCGTATCCGCACACCAATATTTTTCCGCGCGGTACTAAATTTTTATCACTCACACCTGCACGTTATCATTTTTCTGCACAACACCAAAATTTAACGTGCGCATCAGCATGCCAATACCTTGCTGCGCAGTGCCAAATTTTACCTATCTCGAGTTTTTGACTGCACCACATGAATTTTTGGTGCACCCAACTACGCACATTCACCTTTATGTGCATCGATTCCTTGTGAATTCCGCTACAGAAATTGGAGCTTTTCCCCAATTCACCATAGACATTCTGCAACTATGAATTCGTTCAATTTCACCCCGATAACATCAGCTCACCTCTATAAAAACAGATCGTTGTGGGTTGACATTTCTGGAACGAATTTTTCCCAAACTCAATTCACGAATTGGGAATTTTAATTATAAAACTCACTCCAACTTTCATGGATTCACTGTAACTTCAAATTCGACAATTTCCAGGTCCGAATTTGCTAGAACAGATATTAAATCAGTAATATCTCATCACTTGGATGAATTTCTCCATTTTCTCATGAATTCAACCACAAAAATTGGGGCTTTTCCCCATTTTCGCCTAGTTGTTGTTACTTTTTACCATGGACGTTCTACTAACTGAAATTTGGCCACCTCAAAATAAATCCTCTGTGACATTTTCCTTCAACTCAACTTTCTCGGCCCATCCAGGATCAGTGTTGAAAAATGAATCTCTGATACCAATTTGTAACATCCCCGACCACCAACAGGCCAGGGCATGCCACTACTCAGACGCTTTACTTAGCTCTGAAACGATTTTATAACGTCCCCGACCATCCATGTCGAGCCACACTATGCCAGAAAACACTTACGTTCTCTCTCTGCGGAACATACTGTAATATACCCAGCTTCTATTATGAGTTATGCCACATAAAATTTTCTAACTGCATGTAATTAAAAATATATACACGCAAAACTCTTGCGGAAGCCTTACATGTAAAACGTAAATAGACAAATACATTTCGTAAATGCATGGATTTAGACTGAAATAACAGTGAACGCATACATGCAACATATACAGGAAATACCCATAAAAATAAACATGTAAATAACAATGCAGCATGTAAACTTATTACACAATTGGCACTTATCTTGTTAAGAATGTCACCAACTGCTTATAGACCTTCCACGAACCTCCCATCCTTAGACCACATTGTTCATCACTCTCAACAATGAGTCACCCCCGAGCTAGGACTAAACTCCACTCGGGTAGAGGGTTCCTAACTAGGCTAATGGCTCATGGAAAATAGGAAAGACTCCATCACAGGTTCCTACTCAAACTAAACAGGCTACAGTCCCTCATTCCCCACATGCCTGTCCCACCCAAGGAAGTGTGCTCCTTCTCTACTCAACAGTCCCTCGACTGCTCCCACTTCCCTTCTAGGGTTTCAGTAACAAGCCAGACAGGAAGTCTCAGAGCCCTGCAGCTGTATTTTAATGCCTTCAGGAAATCAATTCCCAAC
Source organism: Picea engelmannii (assembly GCA_009831015.1). Classification (NCBI taxonomy): domain Eukaryota; kingdom Viridiplantae; phylum Streptophyta; class Pinopsida; order Pinales; family Pinaceae; genus Picea; species Picea engelmannii. The sequence goes on along the minus strand of ML783627.1, from coordinate 350,957 downwards.
AATTCTCTCACTAAGATAATTTCTCACAGGCCTAACAACCCGCCTCTTCAATATCCCATGGGTCTGAAAACCTGCTTCTTTAGTCCAACTTCCCCGCTCACCAACTAAATGAATAGATATGGATATGGATACAGGTTTAGGTACAATGACATGAAGTTATGGAGGTCAACTGACTACGTGAGTGAAAGGTCCTCCGATGGTTGCATGTATGAATGCATAATAGAAAGAATGATGGAAGAAGTGCCAGAAATGAACTAAGTCCCCACAATATGTATGCATGTCCCCAACTTGACACTTGTCATGTTGGGAGCTACTTTGGTCCACTTGTCCCCAACTTTATAACTTAGGATAACATAATTATCCATACTTTATACTTTAAAAAATATTAATATAATATTCCTTTTTGGCTTAAGCTCCCTAGCTTAGACCTTTTCCTTAACTTTTGGCCCCACCCTTTCCCCGACTAGTGGAGTTTAGTCCCCCATCTCTTTTATCATGGTCGGTTTGCACGCAATGATGTATTTATATTAATTATAAGACATGTACAACAATAGGCACACTAGCCTTTAACATCCAGGCTCTTCGGCCTAATCAAAACATAAGCATCCTAGATTATAATAACTGGCTCACCAGCCTATAAAACAAAACATATACACAAAGGCCTACTAGCCTCAATATCGCACACACTTAATATGCTGCGCATGATATCCTAGAATGTGCCCATTTCATCATTTTACTACGTAGTACATGCGCGCACTACACCATGGAAGATGCATGCCAAAAAGATATAAAACAACTCACGAGCTTAAGTACATTTGCATTTATATTTAGAATTGGGTTCATCCTGGGGATATTACAGTGTTTGTTTATATGGTTATGTGGATGATAGTAGCTACTAGATCCAACACCCAACTTGCATATATATATATATATCAATCAATTGTTAACATTGAAATCAAACTTCTTTTCTTACTATTCTCTAACAAGATTAATCGGGATCTATTTTAAGATTTAGTTCACTACACAACTTACTTGTTTTCAATGTTATTTAAATTGAGCTTTGTTTATACAAGTTCATCCCAACACTTCAACCCATTATGAATATGATCATTCAATTGATACTAATGTTCCTGCCTCTTAGTACACATTCAAGGATATATATATTCTGGATCTAGTAGCTACAACCATCCATATCACCATGTGTATGTGTTCTTATTTATATGGTTATATGGATGGTAGTAGCTACTAGATCCAACGCCCAACTTGCACACACACACACACACACACACACACACATATATATAGAGAGATGGTTATATGGGTGGTTGTAGATATTATATCTAGTGCTAAAATTGCATAACACCTTGTGTGTGGGTGTTTTTGTGCAATTGCCTTGGGCCATTTAAACAATTATTTTGTGGTTAAACCACAACTTCTATACCAACAATTCAACCAAGGCATTCATATATAGGTAAGCCTCCAACTATGTAATTAAATTGAAATCAAGTTGTGGTAGGTATGAATGCAATGGACAAAGTGATTTGGATGCAAGGAAGTGTGTGTATCTACGGTTCAAATAAGCCCCATAATATGATGTCCAATAACAACGAAAATTCCCAACATTCAAACCAAGGTATTTTTTAAGGATTCAAATATTATATCTAAGTATAGTATTCTAGGTGACTATTTTGGCTTGAACATATCATATTATATATGTGGGTGTGTGTGTGTGTGTGTGTGTGTGTGTGTGTGTGTGTGTGTGTGTGTGTGTGAGAGAGAGAGAGAGAGAGAGAGAGAGAGAGAGAGAGAGAGAGAGAGAGAGAGAGAATATTCCATTTAAAATATAATTTAATATTAGAACATGTAAATTTTGGCATATAGTACCAATCTAAGCATATTTTATGTAAAAAATAGGCAATATTTAAAAGAGAAAATGGCCAATTGGAGAATACATTGTTTGAAAAAAAGGCCAAAAAATAGCCAATTGGTGAAAATTCATGATTTTTAAACTACTGTGGATATTCCCCTAGAACAGTTCATCACAACAGATCTAGGGTTTTGAACTTTCTAGAATCTTCTTGAAATACCTCACGTGGATAGCCCCATATGCATGTGTAATGGGGGCTGATGTGTCATCCTCTCGTACCATGGTGGTTAACATAGTAGGTCAACTTGCATGAGACATAAATTTTTCATATGAGCTCTGATTGACACAATTTTTGAATTTTTGGAAAGGTATCGAGTATAATAGCACCACAAATTTTGAGCTATGTTAAGAAAGTTTTAACCCCCCAAAATGTCATTTGATTCCTCAAAATGGCTCTGGAAGGTTCCAGACCCCAATTTTCCAAATTAGGACCTGCTAGTAAAATGGACATGCAAGTTGATTCCTCCAATTTTTTCCGCTATGAAAGGATTAAGATAGATGAAAAACAATATAATGATCCAATTTGGATCACACATTCCCATTTAGGGAGGATTTTGGTCCCCAAAATATTTACTAAATGAGGTGAGGGAAGTTTTCCTCTACCTTCTCCTTGTAGTACCACTTTTCTTTGTTAGAAGTTGTCCTTTCAATCCAATCTACCAAAATTCATGCTTCCCCTATCTTGTAGTTCTATACCGCTTCTACAAAACCGCATCCTCTGATAACTCTCGCTGAGCATCTAGTGCTAAGTCCTCTATGTAAGGTAGGACCTGCTTCCCCTCCTGATCCAACATGGAAGGCTCATAGAGTTTGAGATTCTCCACATTCACTATTGAGTAAATTCACATGTATGGGGGTATACTGAGTCTATAGGCATTATATCCTACCTTTTCCATTACCTCAAAAGGATCATATCGCAGATCCTTGATATTCTTACCAGGACCCTGTAGCCTTTCCTTATTCAGTTGTAACCATACTTTGTCTCCCACTCTAAATGTTCTCTCTGTTATGTGTTAGTCATGTCTAGCCTTGTACTTTTCCCATGAATTATTTAGTGTCTCTTGTACTTGGAAATGGATCTAATTGATTTTCTCAACAAACTTTTCTTCCGTTAATGCATCTCCTGTGAGGTCCTCCATCACTCCTCCTTTTTTCCATATACAACATCTAAGGGTGAAGGTGGGAAATATCCAAAGAAAAATTCAAAAGGTGAATTACTAATAGAAGTGTGCACTTCTCTATTATAAGAGTGTTGCATATAGATTATATTTTCATCCTAGGTCTTCATATGCTTCTGATTGTAACCCCTCAAAAAATGCACCAAAGTCATGTTGACTATGTTCATCTTTCCATCTATTTGTGGATGGAATGTTATAGACCTATTCAACTTAGTTTCCATCTTATCCTACAATGTAGTCCAAAATGCATTGAGAAATCTAGTATCCCTATTTGATATGATTCTCCTTGGCATCACAAAGTGCACCCAGACTTGTTAAAAAAACAAATTTTCCGCTTCTTTTCCCTTGATGGTATTTTTACAAGGCATGAGAATGCACTTTTTGTTGAACTCATTAACTACCGAAAATAAATAGTCATATCCCTTCTGCGTGGTTTGGAAAACTCCCACAAAATCCATGGAAATTCTTTCCCAAGGTCGAGTGGGTATAGGTAAGGGATAGTATAGACCTTTCTTCCTGTTACTGGGCTTGCTGGTACAACAAAGTATTCATCCTCTAATATATCGTGCTACATATTCTTACATTATGGGCCAATATACATACCTCTGTAGTTGGAAACTATCTTCCCAACACCAAAATGTATTGCAAACTTGCATGTGTGAGCCTCTCTAATAAGCTGCAATCGTTGACCTTTAGGAACACAAAGCTTGTCAAGCTTGTAGAGTAGAACATTATGGAAATGATAGTCAGCCTTGTTGTCACTTTATTCTATATGAATTTGGCCCTGCAACTTCTGAAAGACCTCCTGAAGTCCTCATATTCTCTATATTCATCATGAGTAAAAGGATCCATGTGCATCAAATTTCCCAAAGTTGTAATCTTGGTTGTGGGTGTCCTTGAAAGAAAGTATGCCAACTTGTTTGTGTGACCCTTCTTTTACTTTATTACCAAATGAAGTTGTTGTAAAAACCCCATCCACTTGTATTTCTTGGTTTGTTGTAGCTTACTATGGGCCTACAAATCTTGTAGTGGTTGGTGATATATATGGATGATGGTCTCCTTTCCAATTAGATAGTTCTTCCACTTTTTGAAAGCTTGTACTAAGGCATAGAGCTTCTTGTTGTAGGTAGGGTAGTTGAGAACCACCCCATGAAATACTATAGAATAATAGCATACATTCCTTCTTCCTTGCATTAGTACTACTCTCATGGCATACCCTCTTGCATATGTCTCCACTTTGAATGGATTCTGCAAGTTTGGTAGTGCGAGCGTTAATGCTTGACTGATATTTCTTTTCAACTCAGAAAATGTATTATGTTGATTCTTCCCCCACTGGAAGCTATTACGACTAGCTATTATGGCGTGGAGTGGTACAACTACCGTTGAAAATGAAGCTATGAACTACCACAAGTATTGTGTTGCCCCCCAAAAGCTCCTAACTTTAGTGACATTTGTAGAAATTGGCCATTTCATGATGGCCTCCATCTTTGAAAGATCTATCTTGAGCTCCCATCCAATGGTCACATACCCCAAATACACCAAAGACTGCTGAGAAAACTTTCATTTCTTGAGATTGGTCAATAGGTGGTGCTTTTTCAAAGTCTCTAACACCTATATAAGATGTGATATGTTCTCATCCCAGGTAGAACTATAAACCAATATATCATCCAAAATGACAATAACAAATGAATCTAGATAATGGCATAAAACATCATTCCCTAGTCTCATAAATTTAGTCGATGAGTTGCATAAACTGAATGGAATAACCCACCAATCATACAAACCTTTCCTTGTCTTGAAAGAAGTTATCCAAGTATATTCTTCTTTGAATTGTACCTGGTTATATCATGATTTCATGTGTAGCTTAGTGAAGTAATTGGCATGCTGCAACTTCTCTAATAGATCATCGATGCTTGGCAAAGGGTATCGATTCTTCAGTGTAATCATGTTCAATTCCCTCTAATCGATACACATTCTCCAAGTCCCATCCTTCTTGGAAAAAAATATAATGGGTGATCCACAAGGTGAATTACTTGGTCGAATCACACCCTGCTCCAACAATTGTTGCAAGTACTTCTTCACCTCATTTACTTCTAGAACAAACTATCTATATATTCCAATATTTGACAATGGGGAGTTTGACAATAACTGTATTTTGTGATCCACTTCCCTCTTAGGTGGTATCCCTTTAGGCTCATGGAACACTCCTCTATATGACTTTAACAACTCCTCTAATTGAGGTTTTTTCTCTTTAGTACACCCCTCCAGGGATGTCTTCACTCTCATTAACTCATCATCAGACTGATTTTCTCTTAAGAAAAAAAAAACATATTTCTTGCTAGAACTAATCAACTTCTTGGCTTGGTTGGAACATACCAGTGAGATCTTTGACTTTCCTTTATGTGCATTAATGATGTAGGACTTCCCATCCTTGATCAATCAATATTGGTTGGATCTCCACATGAATAGTACATCCCTCATATACATGTAAGGAATTCCAAACACTACTCCACATACATCAAGGGTTTCTACATCTAATTCCACTTCATCAATAAAATCAACACTTGCAACAAACTTAATCTTAAACTATTTCATTACCTTTATCTATGCATCCTTGTTTACCCAATTTAGTGGATAGGGGATAGGATGATTGTGAACCTCCAATCCAATATTGCTAACCAAATCCATTGCTATGATAATATCTTGTGAACCAGAGTAAAACAAAGAATCCATCTTGATATTCTTGACCAGAATCTTGATGTGGAAGAGATTGGTCATCTCCTTCTCTTCTTGGTGATGAAGGTCACTTAGATTCACTTCATTATTCACATATGTGCAAATGATATTTTCATCCACATATGAGCTACTTTAAACCTGATTTCTTGAATCTGTGGCTAGAAGGTTCTTTTTGTTTCCTTCCTTCTTGCGATTCTTCAGGTTTGGCTCTGGATGTAGTTTCTAATATTTTTCCTTGGTGTTGGCATCAATGTTGCAATGATTGCAATGGTTGCTAGGATATTTACTCTTATGTGTAGTGGTTGTTGTATTCTTATCTTCCCCCCTTCCCACTTATTATTCCCTTCCACGGAAGATTCACAGTGCTCTTTCTTCTTCGAACCACTTGGCTTCCCTTTCTTTTGGCCTATGTTTTCTAGGTATTGTGCATGTACACATGCCTCATCCATTGTCCTTGGATTGAAGAACATCACCTGATTTTGTAGATGATTGTGTAAACCCCCAGATACTTGAGGATTAGATTTGTGTTCTTGGGAGAGATACCCAACATGATGGCCATATTTTTGAAACTAGTGGTGTACTCCTATACTCTCTTCCCCTGCCTCTGCCTGAAGTAGTGCCACTGGATCCATTGGTCCTCTACATACCCGATAGGTTATAATTGGGACTTGATGAGGGTTTTGAAGTCCTCCCACCTAGTTATTGGCATATCACCCTCCAACCTAATTGTTTCAATGTGGATTTCCCAACAAGTTAATGCATAGCCCTCTAACTTCAATCTAGCAAATGAGATCTTATACCCTTCATCTATATGGTGAACACTAAAATAAACTTCTAGTTGTTGCAACCAATGATTAAATTTTAATGCATCGATATCACCTTGATATGGCTTTATGTCCACTTTCACTTCCATATTGAATAGGGACTATGAAGAGTTCAAGACACTCAAACTCAATTGTTCATTCTCATATTCTTTCCGTGACTCCTTTCATGAGTCTTCTCGATATCCTAATTTCCCCTCCGATATGATCTCTAAGTTAGAGCCTCCATTATCTTCGAAAAATCCAAGTCTTCTTGATAGAGCCACCATGAGGATGTTTATATTGTGACTAATGTCGACAAATTGCACTTCCAATCCCTCAAATATCTCTTTTTTTGGACCTCAAGGGTTATTATGAATAGAGTCGTCCACCATGGATACAATTTATGAAAATTCTCTTTAATCTGATTCCTGGATCCTACAACTTCCCACAAATACCCAAAATAAAAACCTTCTTTGATACCAATATGATCTCTAAACTATCGTGGGTATTCCACTGGAACAATTCGTCACAAAAAATCTAATAAAATACTAAAATCTTTACTATTTAGGTTTATTTTTTTCCCTTTAGATCTCAAAATATTTAGTTACTGATTTTCTGCTTATGCATGAACTAGATAAAATGTGGAAAATATATAACATTAAAATAAAATCATGCCATCCCCAAATAAAAACAATATATGACTTGGGAAACCCAATACATGAGAAAACCCAACTAGGAGGTGAGAATTCTCTGCTCTCTTTTCCCTAGTATAGAAATGATGCAAGTACAAAGAAAGAAGCACTCTCTAGGGATTTTCCTTTGAATGGTGGCATGTATGGCTACTAAAACATCTCTTCTCCTATATTATTCTCATAGAATACCACTCTCAGATATTTTTCTCAGCTATGGAACAAGATACAATGCAAAAGAATGGAACTCCTTCTCCTCATAGTGACCCGAGATTTAACATAGTTCGATAGCCATCCAGGGATAGGATTTTGAATTCCTCAACCCTGAATTATCGTAGGGTTTTGAAACTTTTAGAATATTATTGAAATACCACATGTGGATATCCCCATATGCATGAGTAACGTGAGTTTACATGGTATCCTCTAATACAATGGTGGTTAACATGGCAGGTCAACTTGCGAGAGACATAAGTTTTGCATATGAGCTCCGATTGACGTGATTTTTGCATTGTTGGAAATACATCAATGCGTAGAATAGTTTCACAGGGTCCAAAATTTGTTGGGAAATTTTTGAACCCATAAAATTCCATTTGATGCCTCCAAATGGCCTTGGAAAGTTCTGAATCTCAATTTTTCAAACTAGGACCTTCCACTAAATTGGCCCTGCAAACTGATTCCTCCAATTTTTTCCACTCTAAAAGGATCAATATAGATGAAAAAAATATAATGATTTAATATAGATCAATTCACCACTAAAAAAAAATCTTGGTACAAACAAATGATTAAACAAAGATCGAATTGAGAAATGGTCAATTTGATTGTAGATTCCACCAACAACTCAACAATAATTAATGTTGTAGTTAAATACCAAAGACTCCAACACATATTTTAGTATATGGGTGAAATCAATGATCCAACTAAAGGAGTTAACAAAGTTCCCAAGCATATTTTACCCCTATTTCTAATCAAAGTGATTTTAACACTACAATATTTTGAGTGGTTAATAATTTCATCGTGCTCGAATTAAATATCACTGGTACAAAAACAATTATAGGATAATACAAAAACACAATATTTAACCACACCATATACAATAGAGAGTTTACCCTAGAAACCCAAATGGAAAAACTAACAAAGATGGGTTATATTTTATGCTCAAGAATTTACAACTGGAACCATACAATACCAATAGAGATTCATGTATTCGTACTCATTGACAATATTTTGCAAATTGATTTAGCTTAGAGATAGTATTTATTCATTATGTTCAAGTTTAAATTTTCTTAATCCTTTAGCCTTGAAAAACATTTATCCTCCATCCTTATACTACTACCCATTATTCTTCCCAAGTTGCATTTTTTTCCATCTCTCTTGGTTGTTTTTGTTGATTAAGGTTGGTTGTCAATGATGTCAACCCTTGAAGAAAGCCCCATAGCACAAAGGTTGAGTAATGGGCCCAATATTGTTTGATGTAAAGATGACTCATTATTGTCTTGTCATGGTTGATAATAAGTAGAAATGGATGAACTCCAAAGTGGTCCCCTTATGGTGAAAGCCCTCATGGGAAGACGCTTTGCAGATTGAGTTATCCTAGAAGTATGGTTAGAGAACCCATGTTTATTTTTGGAATAATGAAATTAACAACAGTGAATTTGTCACTGAAACTATCCTAGATGGATAGTGCTTGTCATGCCATTTCTGGTGGTATGTGGAACGTCACATAACTCCTCACGGTTAAAGAGTTATGGCCATGAGAAGTTGGAGAACCCAGGTTTGGGTAATGGACCCAAGTTTGTTTCATGGATAATGGTATGAATTTTGATATATTTTCAGGTAATACTATTCTATATGAATAGTACATGTCATTCCATTTATGGTGGTATGTTGTTATAACCCTAAATTGCACCAAACATGCATACCTGGCATCATACCACCTTACTTGCTATCTTTTCCAAGCCATCACTGCACAACTCTTCTAAAAACTATTGTTTGGAAGGTGTACATTCCCTGCACCTCTACTGCCCACGTACACATGCTTGCTGCACCACTACATCCCGTGTACACACACAAAAAATCACAAAAAATGAAAATTGAAAAGGGATACGGGTTTTGGGTCGTTACTTAACCATTTGACCTCCCATAGCCAGTCACCCCAACCCTTACTATCTCTTTTGGACTATAAAATGTGTTGGGGCCCCATTCCAGAGAGAATCATGAGAGCATAGAAACTCTGCCCATTTCAATATTCCCCCTTTGCCCCAATATTTTGCAACCACATTGTGAGTTTGAACCATAATTCCTTCTTCCTCCTTTGAAAATTCTTGCCATTTCCCTAGAGAGAACTGAAGAGGAGAAGAATACGTGGAAGTAGTTGGTGCATGGTGAAGAGGATTCTAGGACCAAGTTCGAGGAGCAGTGTCGGTCTCATGTTGTAAATGACTTTTGTGAGATTAATATAAAGAAGTACTTTTTTCGTCCGGCCAAATGACGTCTTAAAAATTTATGATTTGTTTACATTTCTTGGTTATGATGTCTAACCCACTAATCCATATATAGAATGCATTCTTGTAGTTTCTTATTTTTCTTTTGGTGAATGTGGGTCAGCCTTGGGAGGAGACTTGTAGTCAGGAAACATCCGAGTGCAAAGGAATCGACACCGGATATGTAGTTTAAGGTAGGCTTACCGGATCCTTGTACTTTGCTTTCTATGCATGATTGTGGGATAATGTTGGGATGGTAGTTAAAAGTAGGAGACTTTAGATGGTTATATATGTATGCACTTTAGAACCCTGGTGTAGTCCGTAGGGGTTTTTCCCGCTATAGAATAATTGGCGACCGTACTAGGGAAGCCTCTAGGGTCTTTGGGGATATTTCTTTTGGGTGTTTTTGAACCAGTTTACTTACTGTTTTTGAGTTTTTGTAAGCTTATGTGTGTTTAAGGGATTTTGGTCTTCCATACCAGTACTCATTGCCTGTGCTTGACTGTTAGTGTTCATTTGTTTGGGGAAGTTGTAGAGGTGTACGCGACCTGTAGCGGGTCTACATGCATACATACGTGCCCTGCCTTTGGACAACCCGCGTACATACGTAGGCTACTGAAGTGTTAGTAGCATGCCTCTATTGACAATTTTTTTTTTTAAGAAGAGGCAGTCATCCTCTTCCCTGTCAAAATTCACATTTCTTAGGGGTTTTCTTGACCTATCCCTAGTCTCTGTTATAGCAATATGTAGCCTAGGTCTGACCTCAACATAGCTTTCTTTTCATCAAAAGATTTCTTGTGTTTTCTTTAATAGGGTTTTTAGACAAGTTTGTGAGTCTTCTTTGATCTGCCTGTTTGGTATTGTCAGTGACTCCCTATGATCTGCGATTGGGACATAAATCATTTATTGGTCTTGAATTGTCGTCATTTTCCCCTTTTTTGCTTTAAAAGAAAAGAAAAGAATTCATTTTCAAATTTCTTGTTTTGAAGCATAAAACAATAAAAAAAAATCTTTCATTTCTTTGTTTGGTAAAGTAGTTTAGGTTAGTTGCTTCATTTACCAAGGAAAAAGAAAGTTTTCTTAAGTTCTTTACTTGAATGCTTAGGACATTAAGTAGCTTGTAGTCGAGTGAAATCTTGTGTTAAGTTTTTTCTTTTCAAAGATCTGAGAAAAGTAGTTACAAAAAGTTTGGTGAAAGAGTTTTAATTTGGCAAATCTTTTTTTGTGAAGAAGGAGTAGCTTGTTTTCAGTATCATCTTATGCTCTTTTGTTTCATCTCTTAAAGAAAACCACTGGTTTTACTTCTATTCCTTTTGACTTAAGGAAGACACTAAAATTAACTCTTAATTAAAAGTTATTAGACTTTGTGTTTGTAGGGTCCATCAATGCAGTCTAGGCTAGAGCCTTGATTTAGGATTGGAGAGGAAACTCTTCAAGAATACAAAAACAAACATAAGAGTCTATGCTAGGGAGTGCTTGAAAGTCCAATAATCATGAAAGTTATTTGGGACCCCCCTCTAACAAAGGGGATAAACACGAGGTCGTGTACGGAAAGGTAGTAGAGATAACTTGTCCAAAGCCAGACCAAGCATACTGGGGAATACATATAGAGGGCTTATCTTGGGATTTCGTTGATCACATTTGCCACAGATATTCATGGGTCTCGAATTCATTCGAGGTCCTAAGTCGTCTTCCAGAACACTTTATTTTGATACCCTTGATAGGTTTCAGGCTTGATACCCTTCTCATTGCAATCCACTCGACTATCGAATGTACCCGCCTGGTGACTATTCACGCGCTGGCAACCTAGTTGCCTTTATCTTAGTGACTTACATAGGTGACTGTGGGGGTATACCGCAGTACCTAGGGCAGAAATTGGGCCATTATTTGTAGAGTATACCTGGAGGGTTCTTCCATATTCAAGTTGCACTTGCACCGGTAAGTTGCTCTAGTGTCGACTGGTGTACTGTTCTTCCAACTAGCTAGTGATCTGCTTGTCTTGTCTCATATGAGCATTTTCTAATGTGTTGGTCTCCGGTTTTGATCATGTTTTTGCCCATATTATATTCCACAGACCTCCATTTATATACCCAGTACCACCCTTTTGGCCTTGTTTTGACATAGTTGACATCTCCCTACCATTCAATGGGGTTACTTAAGGTATCTTTACATTTCAAGCTATTTTTATGCACTTTGATGCTTTAAATTGATATTGGAACTAATGTCGCTTGGGTTAGGTACCACTTCTATTTTTGGAACAGGATGCCGGTACCAGGTACCAACTCGTACCCGTGGAGATACCACTGGAGCCACTCAAGATCTGTGCGTTATGGACCGAATGGGAGACAGAGAGATTCGTATGGCAGTTGGAGTCATCGCTCGCAGGATACTTGAAGGCATAATGATGAAACTCTATAATGATGAAACTGGATCGTTAATTCTTCATCGATCACACTACGTGTCACGAAGATGTGAAAGCCATTTCTAACTTGATTCCAAGACTATTTTCGGATCGGGGATCCATTTGTTTATGTATTGTTGCTTTAAGACTGTTATGAAAACAAGATATATATAACTAGGAGGTCACTCCTAAAGACGGTTGGATTATGTTGGATTATGTTACATCGTGAACACATGTTTTTGAATACAAACTACTGTTACGTTATGTTACCCGACTGTCATACGATCTGAGTATTTTTCTTATGAGTTAATGAAGCGTGAAGTTACACCATGTTTGCATAGAATGTTATA
>ML783627.1:264495-325866 GCA_009831015.1 Picea engelmannii | reverse complement strand
AAATCACCACGAACCAGAAACATACGCCGACTTGGAAGCCCTCCCGGAGTATGGGGCAACTAGAGATATTTTTAAGCAAGCAGGGTGGGAGCCATTTCTGAAGAAGTTCGATGGGTATAACGATGCAATCACACTCCAGTTTGTGCTGCATTTTGAGGGTGGGATTGCCAAGGTGGGCGAACTTGAGTTCGAGGTCACAGAGGAGTTCATTGCAGAGGCAATTCAATTGCCCACCACAGGCCAAATATGGATGAAGGGACAACCGGTTGATAAAAAGCTCTGTGCGCAGCTATTGAAACCTCAGTATTGGGAAACAAAATGGTCCGAGGGAACGTCGCGGTCTTGGATGGAACCATAGTGGGCTCAAGTGTTGGTCATCCTCCAGCGTTACCTAACGTGTGAGGGTCGATATACCATTATATTCCCCTGCCACGCTCGAATTCTGTTACACTTCACAGGTACTCCGCTGAACATACCCTTTTTCTTGTTAAAAAGTTTAAAAAGGATGGCCGAACAGGTCCAAAGGGCTAATGAGTTTCGGGGGAGTTTATTTCACTTCGATCTAGTTAAAATATTGATCACATCTGCACTGTCGAAGAAGAAGGAAACTTGGGACCTATTCACTGTAAAAACCCTCGCCTGTGCCCAGTCTAAAGCTAAGAGTGTGAAGCCTGGTCCCCCACACAAAATGTTGAACTCCAGGAAAAAGAAAGTCAAAACCCTGACTAAAGACCATGTTGGGGACCCTGACCCTGAACCTCCAATTGATGACGAGGTAGAAACCAATACTGAAACTGGGAAGGCCACCACACCTACAGAGGCGAACATTGAAGCCCCGAGTTCTCCCCCAGCTATCGAGAACATAATTGATGTGGAGGAACTAGCCAAGTCAACTGATAAGCCTAGGAGGAACCCGAAAAGAAAATGTAAAAGCGTATTGTCGGGAATGGACAACTCGGTACCCAGTTACCCAGTACCTCCATTTATATACCCAGTACCACCCTTTTGGCCTTGTTTTGACATAGTTGACATCTCCCTACCATTCAATGGGGTTACTTAAGGTATCTTTACATTTCAAGCTATTTTTATACACTTTGATGCTTTAAATTGATATTGGAACTAATGTCGCTTGGGTTAGGTACCACTTCTATTTTTGGAACAGGATGTCGGTACCAGGTACCAACTCATACCCGTGGAGATACCACTGGAGCCGCTCAAGATCTATGCGTTATGGACCGAATGGGAGACAGAGAGATTCGTATGGCAGCTGGAGTCATCGCTCGCAGGATACTTGAAGGCATAATGATGAAACTGGGTCGTTAATTCTTCATCGATCACACTTCGTGACACTACGTGTCACGAAGATGTGAAAGCCATTTTTAACTTGATTCCAAGACTATTTTCGGATCGGGGATCTGTTTGTTTATGTATTGTTGCTTTAAGACTGTTATGAAAACAGGATATATATAACTAGGAGGTCACTCCTAAAGACGGTTGGATTATGTTACATCGTGAACACATGTTTTTGAATACAAATTGTTGTTACGTTATGTTACCCGACTGTCATACGATCTGAGTATTTTTCTTATGAGTTAATGAAGCGTGAAGTTACACCATGTTTGCATAGAATGTTATAATCGGCTCTGGTTGTCACTTACATCATTTGTGCCGTTTGGTTGGGCCCGCCAAACCGGTGCAAGCCGCTGCTTTATTCTGCCATAGATTTAGTTGTTTCAGTGTGTTAGTATTTGCTCATGAATGGTATATCTGTAGCTCATAGTGTGTCATAGATTTAGTTGTTTCAAGATTGTGTTTATTTATTCTGCAACCGAATCGTTCCAGCGTACTGTTATCTTTGATGTTGCTGAGTATTGAATGCATAACTGATGCCTGTAGGGTTTAGAGTATGAACATGGTTTGTTTAGTTTCTAGTTTTTGATTCGAACATAACTTAGAATTGGCATGAACTTTGCTTTGTTAAATAGTTAGTTACCCTGCTTAATTAGAGTAGATAGATTACAGTTAAAGTAGAGGGAGCTCCCGGTACCAGTAGGTAGGGTAGTACTCTGTTTTCCTGTAGACATAATTAGATTTATTTTTGATGCTCAGAATGAATGCATTTCAGGAAAAACTCTTTGTGTCATGGCTTAAACAGAAATGATGATGATAGATGATTAAAAGATAGTGGTGGAATACGCTTGTGAAATCATACTTATGGATGGAAATAGAAGCACCAACATTTAAATGTAGGATTGTTTTCTGTTGATGACTTAAATAGGAAATGCTCAGTTTCAAGATAGTCATTAAGATTCAAGTTCTCAGAATAAGTGTGTGTTTTCTTCTAAGGATAGCATTCAGATAGAGACTAGAGCCTTACCCGCACATACAGTGTAGCAGCTCGAATTTTACCAACCCTGGTTTGACAATTTAGTGTTTCAGGTCATTCAAGTCTTCAATTTAGCAGCCTGACATAATGTGTGCTAGTTTTTAAACGTTAATAGAAATCCCTAGTGTGTCATTTATCTTCTCACACCATGGAGGATTAGGCGCTCCACCGGTCGCAAAGTCTTCTTGGCTTGCCACCGGTTAATCTGGACCCACCCCCGCCACCGCTAAGGCGAAGACTAGACCAATAAGGGTCTTTTGAGGAAACTGAGCCATATGAAATTGAGCTCAGCCCATCTCCAAGAGGAAAGCATTTGATTCCAGAGGAACCAACCATTTCCAACCTCAGAGTGGAATCTCTTGGTCTGTATAACCCTCCGATCACTGATCTATTGACGCCCACCATCATACAGGTTAAACCTTATGAGCAACAGGTAGTGTCACAAGAAATGATGGAGACAAATGTTGTTACTTCTTTAGGGAACTCTCATATTCCCTCTATGACTATCACCACAGGGGGTTTTTCTCCTCCTAACCAATTGTTGTCGGTCTGGACCACCATGGTCTTGACTACCTCTACCTCAGAAAATGGTATGATTTCGTCTATGGCGACGATCACTGATCCTTTCACCCAGAGTGCGACATGCCCTCCATTCCCATATGGGATTCTTGGCTTCGATACAAATTATGCCCTTTCCTTCTCCACTCTACAGAATTTAGGTCTTGGGGAAGGGAGCTCTAACGATCCTCTGCAAAGATCCATGGGGGGCACTTTAGCTCCCTATAAATATTTCCCTTACGGAGGGGGTCATATACCTCCTTTGTCCCCTTCGCTTGGCGGTGTTCACCAACACGCCACCGGGCTGAACGTAAATTATAGTTCATTTGGAGCAGGTATTCAAGGAATTCCTTCTTATAGCATGCTCGTAGGTTCGACACCATTCTCTTTGTTCAATGTGTTTGGTAACAACACTTTCTCATCAGTGGTCATCTTGACTGGGGGCAACCCCAGTTATGGACAACCAAATCCTATGTAGGGTACTATTCTTGCACAGGGGGAAAACTTAGGAATTCCTTCTTCACAAGGAATTTGGAATTCATGGTAGGGATCAGTTCCCTTGTTAGGGATGCCAACTGGGGGAAACCCCTTCCATAGCCAATGGAACCCCAAGCAAGTCTCAGGAACTATGCCCGTCGGATCTGCAGGGTGCAACCCTTCCCAAAATCCTTGGAATGTGATGCAAGCCCAACCCTTTACGCCCTATTACGGGATTCATCCGATGAAATCTCAATAAGCACAAAATCCATACGCTGGTCAAAACCATGGTTATTACCAAAACCCTGGCTAACAACCTAACTTTTCCTGGCAACCTGGTGCTAACCAAGCTCCAGGCTCCTTTTTCTCTGGTTATAATCAACAACCCAAATTACCATTTCTAGCAACTCTACACTTTCTAGACTTGACAAGGTTATTAAACAACCCCATATTTCATGATCTACATTGGCCTCCTATGCTGAACAAGTTGCCTTCAGACATTCCAAAGTTCTAGGCTAAGCCTAATAAAGATCCAGGAGATCATGTGACTACCTTCCATTTATGGTGCTCGTCCAACTCATTGAGAGACGACTCCATCCAATTGCATTTGTTTCAACACACTCTCATCAGGAGTGTTGCTAAATGGTACATTGAGCTCGACTTCTCGAGATACTCTTCCTTAGGAGAATTGGCAATGGCTTTCTTAAACCATTTTCAATTACCTATGAGATATGATGTCGGCACCGAACTATTGGCCAACTTTGAGTAGACAAAAGCAGACCATATCTCAGATCACATCTGAGAATGGAGACGTTGAAAGAGTTTGATAAAAGTACTAGTCCCACCAGTAGTCTTGCTTGAGTGGTTCCTTAAGTATTTGGTACCTCAATTATCCAAAGACGTCGCAATGTTGGGGGTCTTTTAAGAATAAGAAGAAATAATGAGAGCTCAACAACTAGAGATGATTTACTCTCAGTCTGGTTTACTTTACGAAGTTTTTCCAGATGCACCACGGTCGATACTTGATAAGACTAGATAGAGTTCTGGACCACATGCCGATGGTATTGTTGGTTCAACACAAACAAATCCCATTGATCAGTTGTCGAATCAATTGCATCAATTGTTAATGCAGTAGACAACGGTCAGCTAGACCACTGGTTCAACTGCCCCTCCTACTCAAACGTCGGATGTACATAGTGTGCAATCGACAAACCCTAAGGCCACCCAACAGCCTGAATGAAAGAAGAAACAACGAAAGAAGGGTAAGGGGCATAAGAAACCTACCAATAATGATGGCGGGGGAAACACAGAAAAGAAGAAGTCGAAGTATCCATGTAATCTTTGCATGAAACACCATTCGACTCACAAGTTCCCTTGGCTTGCAAAGGCCCAGACGTTATTGGCACAACAACAGCCTGCTGTGTTAAGGAATCCATTTCCACATGGGAAACATTTAACTCAAACTTCTTCGTTTGCGGAGGGGGCCAGTTAGGGACCCCCTTCGTCTTTGAGTAATCCTTCGTCCGAGAATGTGTACATGAAGAAAGGTAGCGTTGACATAACAACTAGGACACACGACTACAAAATGCCAAACACCTCTGAGAAGGGTAAAGAAGCTGAAAATCCACCTCTTCCTCTCCATATTGAGAAGAAGTTGGGAGAAATAATGACACACATCCCCAAAGGTGCATTCAAAAAATATTCCCACAACCCAAACACAAGGGCCACCCAGAACTACTCTGTGGTGGAGGATTTGTCAGAAACCCCTTGTGTAATGTCTTCTTTGGAAGTCTTCCAGAGTTTCCCTTCCTAAAGAAAGGCTCTGTTAGCTGCCTTAGGATTTGCTGAGACTTGTAATCTAGGAACGATAATTCTTGATACGACCGACTTAAAACCTTGTCTTCCTTACCATGTAGTGTTTCAGATAGTAGTGTCTTACACCACAAATTTTTTTACCTGGAACATTTTCCACATGGTGGTTGATGAGGGTGCCTCAAAATGTGTGATGTCTTTGGCATGACGGAAGGCCATTGGACAACCTTTTTTGTCTCTATCACCTACTCTTCTTACCACTTTCGACGATCGTTCATTCCGACCACATGGAATCATCCCCTCTTTCCCCATGTAGTTAAGGGGGAAGACCGTGTGCATCGAGGTTGAAGTGGTCAATGCATTTCTTGACTAAATCTCTTGTTAGGAAGGATTTGGACCTATGATATGTAAGCAGTGGTTGTGACAGTTTTCTGGGTCTTGTTGTTTCCACACGAGGTCTAGATTATGTCCATTAATAAATTATCCTTCTCCTATCCTGACCCTTCATCAGGGGTATCCACGGTCCCGATGATTGATAACCCTCAGCCCAAAATTGTCAACGTAGGGGTTGTTTTTTCCCACCTTTGATGGGTACTTTCAATTCCCGCCTCCGACTGAAACTGTCTAGTACTTATTGGCTATCCCCGACCAACATAGGGCTGAAATCTTTCAAATGTCATCATTTCGCTCGACTTACTCTAACGATCCGTGGACTCTTCCTTCCCCATCAAGCACGATGGAATGGACAGGGCACCATGGCATGGCCATGCCTTTCTCCATGACAAAAGTTGTGTACTCTATAGTCTAGCAAGATTTCGTCGACCCCGATCCGACTCTCGCACATGAGTTAGATGCGGTTCTCGAACCTATTTGGGCTCAAGGTTCCCTCACCGATACTGATTCTTTAGACTTGGTCTTGACCTCAGACAAAGTGATTATTGAATCAATGAATAGTTTGTACATACCCTGGGATGATCTCCATCACAAATCTTATTTTCTCCCATAGTTAAGAAGAATTGAAGTAGGAGAATTCAATCCTTTGGCTACACACATTGTTTATACTGAAGGAAATATGGAAACCATCACTAAAACGATACCTATTGATATTTCCAGAACCCCTGGTGTCGTGGATAATATCTCCAGAATACCTATTGATATCTCTAGAACTCCAGAACACAAATTTATTTAAATAATTCCACGACGTATTTTCCTGGTCTTACGAGGAAATTCTAGGCATAGATCCAAGAATCATTGAACATGAAATCACGACAGAGCTTGATGCCAAGCTAGTCCGACAGAAGATTCATCCGATTAATCCGAAGAAAGCAACAACTATTAAGGCTGAAGTAGAGAAACTAGTCAAAGCTGGTTTCATCTACCCCATCCAATTGACTCAATGGGTGTCAAATCTTGTGTTAGTCAAAAAAAATAGGGTACGATTCGCGTATGTACGGATTTCCTTGATTTTAACAAGGCCTATCCAAAGGATAATTTCACAACACTATTTATTGACCAAATAGTTGATGAATACATAGGTTGCGAGGCCTTTTCTTTCATGGATGGTTTTTCAGGACACAATTAGATATAGATCAAGACCAAAGACCAACACAAAACCACTTTCATTTGTCCCGGGGGTACATTTGCTTATCGGAATATGCCTTTTGATCTGAAAAATGATGGAGTGACTTTTCAATAGGCCATGTCTTTTGCTTTCCACGATCTCAAACACATAGTCAAGGCTTATCATGATGATTTAGTGTCACAATCTCGTAAGAGAGTTGATCACCCTACACACCTCCCACTTATCTTTGAGTGATGTCGCTACTACCATATTCACTTGAATCCAAACAAGTGAATTTTTTGCGCAACCTCTGGTCATATAATTGGTTTCATAGTTTCAATAACAGGGATCATGGTTGATCCTCTAAAGGTTGAGGAAATAGTTCAATTGCATCCCCCGTGCACAATCCCTCAGCTTCAAAGCTTACAGGGAAAAGTGAACTTTTTACAGTGTTTCATCGCAAACTATGTCGAGATCACAAAGGGTTTCATGTGTTTACTAAAGAAGGACGATCCTTTTTTATGCAGGAGAATCGCCAACATCAAGCGAGCCAGCGCGGAGACAATGGACAGCTGGACCAGCGCCAACACAAATTTTGAAATCACCTTGAAGTTGATGCGCAATCTTAAATGAATCCATTAAGGAGAAGCGTACTTGTATAATGTAACCGGACCTTGAGCGATTTCTCTCGTCCTTAGTAGGTAGAAGGCATTTAATGTAGTAAATGCAAGTAGATAGAATTCAATTCTAGATTAGACAGTTTTAGAGCGCAAGAGGGAAATGGGATATAGACACACTCATTTTCATATTGTAACATGACTAAAGCAGGATCAGAGGAAGAAGAGCAAGAGCATGCAGAGAGTTGTGTAAGAACACCCATGTACAGATATTTGGATTAATAGAAAGAGGTTGATTCCAATTCATGGTTTCGTGATTGTTCTTTGTGTATTGATGCTGAATGATATGCTCATGAATGTTTGCTTCCTGTTATACATTTTCTTTATATGTTGTGTATATGATTTCGTGTTTGAGTTTGAAGTCTAAAAGGAGGTAGGAATGAGTTTCAATTGTTTTTCTATTTGAGGAAGAGTCCTGCAAGGAGTGCAGTTGAAGTGTCCGCAAGGTGTGCGTTGACAAAGGGTTCAGATAGGGTAGCTTTTGTTCTCGTTCATTCACGCAGAAGTGCAGTTGAGCACAAGCGCCATGCAAGGAGTGCGCAGGCCGAGCGAAGCCTCAGGGTTGTGAACCTGAGTGAAGCATTGAGGGACTGTTGCTGCAGGTGTGCGCAGGGTCGAAGGAATTTCAACACCTGGAAGTGGCTAAAGGTTGCCACAAGGAGTGTGTGCAAGAGTCTTCTCTAAGAATCAGAGTCATAAGTAAGCTTAGGAGGTATAGGACCTTCGAGTAATCGTCAAGAGAAGCACAGGGATCTTGTGCGTGGAGTGTTTAGTAGCTGTCGCAAGTTTGCGTACGGGTGAACAAGTTTTCACGGAGGAATACTTGGTTCATTTTGCAGAAATCATCAGGAAGGATGGACGATCAGAATTCTCTAAGGAGAATTCATGAATTTTCGTGAGCTGTTAGATTTCACAGAGGAACAGGGGAGTTAAGATGAAGTATTCTCTAAAGGTTCAAAGCTCAAGAGGAGCAGGACCATAGATCTGAGCCACAAGGGCTATCGGATTTACTCGTGAATTTCCATATCGGGGTTTCGTGGGTTGAAATTCTGTAAACATTGCAATGGGAATCATGATATTCCGATACACGATATCTCGAAAAGCTAAAGGGATTGTGTGGGCCACAGTGGAGTCAGTCAGTGGACAGGTGGCATGCTATTTCGAAGATTCGTGGAGTAAAGTCTCGAAACATCTGCATTAGGATTCACTATATCGCAAAGTCTGAGATCCCGACAGAGGTGACATGGCGTTGAAGGTCAAACTCGCATGTGTATCGAAGTTTCAACAAATCAGGAATCGAGAGTCGGTGAGACGAGTTGTTTGACATTGCGAGTGCCGAAATCGCGATAGGGAAAGTCCCGAAAGGGAAAGAGAAAGGTTAGCGTTGATTGTTGTCGGGTTTCGGGGATTCAACAGACCTACACTCGACCACTGACCTCATGAAGTCACGAAGTCCGATCTCCCAAGTGTAAAGAGGGGATCCCATGAGAGTTTACTATGGGTGCAGATTTCTCGATAGGGAAATAGAAGAGTCGGTTAGAGTTCTTCGGGCCAGTAGTGAAGAAATATCCTGTGTTGACGTGGACCTTCCGACCTGTGGGTTGTGGAGTGAGGGCGTCAACGTCAGGTTTGGTATCAGAGCACAGAAAGGTTCTTTTCTTTCTGTAGTAGAGAAGAAGAAGAATTCACCATGCCGCCAAGGAGAAGGGACATGCAAACAACCGATCCACCAGAGGAGAGGGAAATGCCAAGAAGAAGAGGTAGGAAGATGATAGATCCAGCTATGGAGAGAGAGATTTGTGATCTACGAGCTAGACTCAAAGACATGGAGACAGCGCAAATATGCACAGTCAGTGATGGGGATCTTAGTGATTCCGAAAGTGAAATTGAGGCTGAACGTGAAGAAGAAGTTGTAGCTGAAGACGCATCAAGCGAACGTTTGATCAGAGCTATTGCAAGGATGGGTGCAAGAGAAAAGATGGACATTCTAGTTTATGAGGGAAACTTGGATGCAGAAGAGCTTCTAGACTGGATTAGAGCTCTAGACACATACTTTGACTATGAAGATGTTGAAGAGGACAAGAAAGTCAAGCATGTTGTCACAAGGTTTAAGGGACATGCAACATTGTGGTGGGATGAACTACAAGATGACAGATGCTGCAAGGGAAAGCAGAAGATCAAAAGCTGGGACAGAATGATCGTGAAGATGAAGGCGAAATTCATCCCCAGAGATTACCAAATTACTCTGTTCAGGAGGATGTAGAACCTGAGATAGAAGTTGATGACAATAAAAGAATATACTGAGGAATTCTACAAGATGAACATTAGGGCATGTCATCGAGAGAGCGATGATGAAAAAGTTTCCAGATACATGAATGGCCTAAGATATGATATCCAGGATGAGATGAGCATGGTAACCATCCAAATGGTGGAAGATGCTTATCAGATGGCTCTGAAAGCGGAAGAGAAGCTGAGTCGAAAGCAGAGTCATAGGATCCGAGGTAGAAGTTAGCCTAGAGGAAAATCAGTTGCCCAGGACAAATATCATAATCCCAAGGAGGACTGGAAGAAACCTCAGAATCGAACTGAGAGAGGTGGAACCTCACAAAGAGGGTAGCATACTGAGCAAAGAGGAGATTATGCTGACAATAACACTTTTCCTCGTACTAGAGGTAGAGGTAGAGGAAGAGGTGGAGTAATAACATGCTTCACGTGTGGAAAGAATGGGCACAAGTCTTACGAGTGTCCAGACAAGAACAAGATGAGTGGATAAGCTCACATCGCTGAAGCACAGAGGTGGGATGTTGAGGCAGAAGACGCTGAAGGTGGAAGATCGTAGATGATGCAAAAAGTCCTTTTGACACCAGAGAAGGAGGTGGAGAGTTCAGTCCAAAGGACCAGACTTTTCAGGACTGCTTGCAAAACCAAGGACAAGGTATGCAAGGTCATTGTAGACAGTGGTAGCATGGATAATCTTGTTTCTACGGAGATGGTAGAGAAGCTGGAGCTGGAGACGACTGATCATCCAAGCCCATATAGAGTTTCGTGGCTACAAAAAGGACATCAGGTAACTGTCACTAAACAATGTTTAGTTGAATTTAAGATAGGAGGATATAATGATAAGATATTATGTGATGTCATTCCTATGGATGTTTGTCATATATTGTTGGGTAGACCATGGCAATATGACAAGAATGTGATTCATGATGGGAGAATGAACACATATACCCTGGAGAAGAATGGGAGGACTCACATGTTGCTTCCAATCAAGGATAAGGAGGTGAAAATGGAAGTATGCAACACTGTACTTCTCATGAGTGGGAAGGAACTTCTTATAGAGTTTAAGAAGAAGGAGGATCCACAGTTCATTGTGGTCAAGAAACCAAAGATTGTTTTGACCAGCACAAGGTTGGATGATTTACTAGACGAAGTTTAGGAACTGCTGGAAGAGTTCTCTGATATAGTAGTGGACAAATTACCTCGTTTGTTGCCACCGATTAGAAGTGTGAGTCACTATATTGATCTCATACCAGGAGCTAGTTTGCCAAATAAAGTCGCGTACAGATTGATGCCACAAGAGAATGAAGAGGTTAAAAGGCAAGTCCAGGAGTTGTTGGACAAAGGTTTGGTTAGAGAAAGCTTGAGTCCATGTGTTGTTCCAACAATACTCAGTTTGAAGAAAGACGGAGGCTAGAGGATGTGTACTGACTCGAGGGAGATCAACAAGATAACCATCAGGTACAGATTTCCATTGTCGAGGATGGATGATCTGATGGATTTCTTGAGTGGAGCAAGGCATTTTTCAAAGATTGATTTGAAAAGCGGTAATCATCAGATTCGCATGAGAGAAGGTGATGAATGGAAGACAACCTCCAAAAGTAATGAAGGGTTGTATGAATGGCTTGTTATGCTGTTTGGCCTAACAAATGCACCGAGTACCTTTATGAGGTTGATGAACGAAGTCCTGAGGGAGTTCATCGAAAAATTTGTCATTGTGTATTTGGATGACATACTAGTTTACAGTAAAATAGTAGCATAGCATCTGAAGCATTTGGCTACAGTGATGCAGAGATTACAACAGGAGAAGTTGTTGATAAATATGAAGAAATCCTCATTCATGAAGACAGAGATCATTTACTTGGGATTTGTTATTTCGGAAAATGAGTTGAGGATGGATCCAGATAAGGTGGAAGTGATCAAGAATTCGCCATCACCGAAGAATATATTTGAGGTGAGGAGTTTTCATGGATTGGTTAGTTTGTACCGAAAATTCATCAGGAATTTCAGTGGAATTAATGCAGTGATGATGGACACAGTGAACAAAAGACACAAATATTTTCACTGGACTAAAGAGGTTGAAAATAGTTTTAATCTGTTGAAGAGGAAGATTACGGAACAACCAGTTTTGGTGTTGTCGGATTTCTAAAAGAGATTTCAAGTGAAATGCGATGCAAGTGGGTTTGCAATCAGGGCAGTCTTAAGTCAGGAGGACAGGCCGATAGCATACTTCAGCGAGAAGTTGAATGAGGCGAAAGTGAAGTGCTCCACTTATAATAAAGAGTTTTATGCTATCATCCAGGCATTGAAGAAATGGAGACATTACTTGATCCCAAAAGAGTTTGTCTTATACAGTGATAATCATGCACTGCAGTTTATGACTCAATAGGAGAAGTTGAATCAAAGACATGTCAAATGGGTTGAGTATATGCAAAATTTCACTTTTGTGATTAAACATATTTCAGGTACTGCTAACAAAGTGGCTGATGCTTTGAGCAGGAAGTGTTTGTTTTTGTAGGAGTTCAAAGTCAAAACGTTAGGTTTTGATGATATCAGAGATATGTACGCTAAAGATCGGGATTTTAAGGAAGCGTATGAAGCAGCTGAGAATCCAATTCCTAGGGATAGAAGCCAATGGATAGAGTACATGATCCAGGAAGGATTACTGTTTAGAGGTAATCAACTGTGTATTCTAAAATGCTCCATGAGGGAGAATTTGCTGAAGGAGAAGCACAGTGGAGGATTAGCAGGGAACTTTGGTCACGACAAGACATTCGCAAAGCTGAATGAGTCATATTTTTGGCCGGGGATGCGAACAAACGTCAAGATATTCGTGGACAGATGTAGAATTTGCCAGCATTCAAAGGGAAGGAAGCAGAATGCGGGGTTTTATCAACCATTGCCCATACCAGAGAGGCTGTGGGATGCAGTCAGCATGGATTTTGTACTGGGGTTGCCAAGAACACAAAGAGGTTGTGATTCAATCTTTGTGGTGGTGGATAGATTTTCCAAGATGGCACACTTCATTCCATGTCAGAAAACTAGTGACGCAACTTACATTGCGAACCTGTTTTTCAAGGAAGTCATTCGACTTCATGGCTTATCTAGAAGCATAGTTTCGGATCGAGATACTAAGTTCATAGGGCACTTTTGGAGGACCTTATGGAAGAAGCTAGGAACTAACCTAACTTGTCTTTTAGTTTGGCTTATCATCCTCAGACGGATGGATAGACGAAAGTGGTAAACAAAAGTCTGGGAGACTTGCTGAGAAGATTGGTGACAGAGCACCACAACCAGTGGGACCACATATTACCATAGGCAAAGTTTGCTTATAATGACTCAGTTAACAAGATCACAGGGCAGAGTCCATTTCAGATTGTTTATGGCATGCAACCGAGAGGAATTTATGAACAGAGGGATTTAGAACAGACTGCGACTAGGAGCACTAGTGCAGAATATTTTGCAGAGGAAATGGAGGAACTTCATAGCCAGGTGAAGGAGCGATTACAGAATTCAAGCCAGGAGTACAAGCGTAGAGAATATCAACACAGAAGACAACTTCAATTTGAGGTTGGTGATTTGATTCTAGCACATTTGAGGAAAGAAAGTTTCCCGAGAGGAACATATAATAAACTAAAGATGAAGAAAATCGGACCATGTAAGGTCTTGAAGAAATTTGGGGCGAATTCTTATGAGATTGAATTACCCGATGGGATCGGAGTTTCTCAGATATTCAATATCTCAGATTTGTACCCATATAAAGCTAAGGAAACAAGGATAGGAAATGAGCAGCCAGTGATCCAGTGGAAAAAACATACGCCAGTGGCAGAACAACCGCAGATGGAGCACATACTGGATAAAAGAGTGAGTAATAAGACCAGGCGGAAAGAATATTTTGAGTATCTGGTCAAATGGAAGAACCATCCAGTTGAAGATGCCAACTGGAAGACTGAAGCAGAGATACAGAAGCATGGACACACCGTGCATGAGCTCATGGACAGGAACCCATGAAATGTTTCAAGCGAGGGAGTATGATGCAGGAGCATCGCCAACATCAAGCGAGCCAACGCGGAGACAATGGACAGCTGGACCAGTGCCAGCACAAATTTTGAAATCACCTTGAAGTTGATGCGCAATCTTAAATGAATCCATTAAAGAGAAGCACACTTGTATAATGTAACCATACCTTGAGCGATTTCTCTCGTCCTTAGTAGGTAGAAGGCATTTAAAGTAGTTAATGTAAGAAGATAGAATTCAATTCTAGATTAGACAGTTTTAGAGCACAAGAGGGAAACAGGATATAGACACCCTCATTTTCATATTGTAACATGATTGAAGCAGCATCAGAGGAAGAAGAGCAAGAGCATGCAGAGAACTGAGTAAGAACACCCATGTACATATATTTGGATTAATAGAAAGAGGTTGATTCCAATTCATGGTTTCGTGTTTGTTCTCTGTGTATTGATGTTGAATGATATGCTCATGAATGTTTGCTTCCTGTTATACATTTTATTTATATGTTGTGTATATGATTTCATGTTTGAGTTTGAAGTCTGAAAGGAGGTAGGAATGAGTTTCAATTGTTTCTCTATCTGAGGAAGAGTCCTGCAAGGAGTGCGTTGACAAAGGGTTCAGATAGGGTATCTTTTGTTCTCGTTCATTCACGCAGAAGTGCAGTTGAGAACAGGAGCTGTACAAGGAGTGCACAGGCTCAGCGAAGCCTCAGGGCTGCGAACCTGAGTGAAGCATTGAGGGACTACTACTGCAGGTGTGCGCAAGGTCGAAGGAATTTCAGCACTTGGAAGTGGCTGAAGGTTGCCACAAGGAGTGTGTGCAAGAGTCTTCTCTAAGACTCTGAGTCATAAGTAAGCTTAGGAGGTATAGGACCTTCGAGTAATCGTCAAGATAAGAACAAGGAGATTGTGCGTGGAGTGTTTAGCAGGCGTCGCAATTTTGCGTACAGGCAAACAAGTTTTCACGGAGGAATACTTGGTTCATTTTGCAGAAATCATCAGGAAGGACGGACGATCAAAATTCTCTGAGGAGAATTCATGAATTTTCATGAGCCGTCAGATCTCGTGGAGGAACAGGGGAGCTACAACAAAGTATTCTCTAAAGGTTCAAAGCTTAGGAGGGGTAGGACTATAGATTCAAGCCACAAGGGTCGTCAAATTTACTCGTGAATTTCCATATCGGGGTTTCATGGGTTGAAATTCCATAAACATTGCAACGAGAATCATGATATTCCAATACGCGATATCCCAAAAAGCTAAAGGGATTGTGTGGGCCACAGTGGAGTCAGTCAGTGGACAGGTGGCACGCCGTTTTGGAGATTTGTGGAGTAAAGTCCCGAAACATCTGCATTAGGATTCGCGATTTCATGAAGTCTGAGATCCTGATAGAGGTGACGTGGCGTTGAAGGTCAAACTCGTGTGTGTATCGGAGTTTCGAAAAATCGGGAATCGGGAGTGGGTGAGACGAGTTGTTTGACATCGCAAGTGCCGAAATCGCGATAGGGAAAGTCCCGAAAGGGAAAGAGAAAGGTCAGCATTGACTGTTATCGGGTTTCAGGGATTCAAGAGACCTACGCTCGACCACTGACCTCGCGAAGTCCGATCTCCCAAGTGTAAAGAGGGGATCCCGTGAGAGTTTACTGTGGGTGCATATTTCCCGATAGGGAAATAGAAGAGCCGGTTAGAGTTCTTCGGGCCAGTAGTGAAGAAAGATCCTGTGTTGATGTGGACCTTCCGACCTGCGGGTTGTGGAGTGAGGGCGTCGACATCACTTTTCATTGGGATGAAGCCGCTCAGCGCTCTTTCGAAGCGTTGAAACATGCCCTCACGTCTACCCCTCTACTTCGGCCACCCAATTATAATAAATATTTCTTATTGTACTTGGCCGCTGCAGAGTCAACCATCAGTATGGTATTGGTTTAGGAGGATGATTTTCTCTCAGAATACGTGATTTATTACTTGAGCTGAGGCCTGGTTGGACCAGAACTCAATTAATCCCAAGTTGAAAAACTTGTGTTGGCAATAGTTCATGCTATCCAGTGGTTCTGTCATTACATATTGTTTCACAAGACCACCATCATTGTCATTGTGAATCCATTTCAATACGTTTTGACATGACGTGTAATCGGCGGAAAGATCAGTAGATGGATAATTGTCCTCCAAGAATTTGAATTGGATTTTGTTTTGGCGAAATCCAAAAAGTCGTTGATCTTCACAGAATTCATCTCGAAACTTTTGGTCGAATCAGGTGATGTTATACCTGAGGAGTCACCTATTAAAGGAGACATGTTTTTGATCGCATCTTCAGATCCCTGGTATAGAGATATACTAGTCTATCTCTAGACTTTGAAGTTCCCCACCACTGCTTCTCATGATGAGCGTTGTTGTATATGCCATCAGGCCAAGAACTATCTCATACTCAAGGACACTCTGTATCGTTGAGGTGTAGATTTCATCCTTCACCAGTGTCTCACTCATGAAGAAGAGGAAATCGTGCTTAACTATTTCCACAATGGAGCATGTGGCAGTCATCTGTCTAGGTTGGAAAAAGCCCAAAATATTCTACGAGCCGATTAATTCTGGCCGACATTAATCAAAGATCTGGGAGGCCCAAAAACATTGGAGAGTTGTTTAGCCATTTTGTATCAAAGTAATTTGGGTATCCTTGAAAACTTCTGAAATCAATACTCGGATACATTTGTTCCCAGTGTGCCATGATCCCATAACTTGGAAAAATCATAGAAAGTAAGGTGGCACCCTAAAAAATATTAGTGGAGTCTCCAGATAATTTGCCTGAAACTATCAAAGGATAAGGGAAAACACCCTAGTGGAGCCTCCAGGTAAGCTTGTAAGATAAGGCTTTGAGGCTAGGCTTACCGAAAAGGTTTTTTGTCTTGAGGATAATTGACTCAGTGTTCCCCGACAACGACGCCAAAATGTTATCGCATAGTTTGTATTTACAAGAAAGGATAAGGAGTAGTAGGTCAAACTGGGGAAACATGAACCTTCCCCACCCAATGCCACCATAATGGGGAGGTTCTTTATATTTAGGGAGGCTAGGCCTAGGGGAGACATCCCCGGTAACCTGGGGTTTTGAAAGGGAAAATGCTAATAGCACAAAGACGAAGTTCCCCTTCACAGATTACCACCAATCAGATATTCCCAGCTAAACAGCCAATAATAGAGTATAACCAAAGAAAAGAAGAGAACCTGCTTGAGACAACACAACAAGGAAACTAATATGTGCAATCTTGGTTAATACCTCATATAAATCAATGACTATCTTATATTCAATATGAGCAATTTGAAAGTAAATGTTGACAAATTCAATGTTTACAAGATAGCAATGGCATTAATATCACTTCATCAATAAATACTTGAATGAAACGACATTCAATATAACAAATAACTTCTTAACTCACTTGATGCCTTCAACTACCATTCAATTGCTTATAAGGCCAAACGTTGTTGCAATAAAGATGAAATATTCAATGATGATGTCAACAACTTAGGGTTAGTAAGTTAGTCTAGCCTAGGGTTAGTGTAGTTAGGGTTCCAATTTCAAGAGGTTTGAGAGTGTTTGGATCCAATTCTACTTCAACGCTGGAGGTCTTATATCAGTGCCTTAGGGTTAATGGAGTCATAGGTGAAGAACACAAAAGTTGAAGGAGATGAGATTTTAAAGGACTAGAGGGATAAGTTTTGAAGTGTTGCTAAAGTAGGGCTCCAAAATCATAAACCTAGGGGAGAGAGGCTCACTCCAGTGTTGCTAAAGCAAGGCCTCATGCTCTCTCCTCCTTCCCGGCAGGTAGCTCAATGAAAATCAAAGTCAAGACAAGAGGGTTTAAAGAGGGAGAGTGTTGCTAAGGCAAGGCTCTTTCATCAAACCCTAAAAGAAAACGACCCTAGGTGTAGATAACCTAGGCCTAGGATGTCCTCTTTGTCTTGAAGTCAAAAGGTACGGCTAGCTTAAGGGAAGAAGAAAAAGGAGTGTAGCTATGGCTAGGCTCTCTTCTTCTTCTTCAATGGCTAAAATGTTTTCTATCAAGGGACATGAGACAATAAACTACTTGTGTGTTTGTCCCCCAGGGTTTTGATTCAACAATATTTATAAATAGATGCAAGAAATTAAACTACAACCATTCAATCAAGAAGTTTTGCAGAAAATACTTACAAATCATCAAGAAAATAGTCATGCAAACCCTAGTTGTAACACCTTCCTTCAAGAAAAACACCATATAATGCCAAAAATATCTTCCTTCAACAAGTGCGCCTTCCTCAAATCAGCCAATAACCCAAATGGGGCGCAAATTTCAGACCTCGCCAAGTGGTGAGTGAAATATGATGATAAAATGAGAGTCAAAACCCTTAACATATAGTGTATCAATGACCTAATTTTACTTTCTAGGTCATAAAAAGGCCCAAGGCAATAATGTCAAAATAATATTGTTTTTACATTAAATTGTCAAATCAAAACCCTAATGGAGCTGCAAAGAGAGTAAAATCCTCTTCAAGGGAGGTGCTAGCCCCTTTTAGGGAAAATGAGACATCTAGGAGCAAAACGTTAGCCCCCTAGGGGCCTCTCCAACATGCCACAGATACCACTACTGCCCAGTCTGCCTCAAAATGTGTCCATGAAGCTAGATGACATCATGGTGAAGATGTGGATGTTCTAAGCTTTCCAAGGCTAGCGTTCCACTGAAAAGGGGTCATTCCCCCTAGGTCTAGTCCTGCTGGAGTGCCTCTGATGGAACGTCCTCTTCCTCTTTGGTGAAAAAGTGATAATCCATCTCCATCCTGTCTCTACCCCCTGATGGGGTCTTAGAATCCATCTAGTGGGCTCTTCATCCCCATGGAGGTCCGAACTGGTCATCTCCCCATGTGTACCAGTCCAAATGGTACCTGTCTGCCGGGCATGGTCCTGCATATCAAAAGCTATGCCCTCCATGGGCTCATCAGTCACTGCGATCATAGCAATGTTAATCAAATCTCATCATCAATATTATTAAACATATGCATAAAAACCTTGATACATCAATCGATAGCTCAAAGACATTATAAAAACCTATAATACAAGATTGGAGAAAAATACAAGATGCCCTATTGGGATAGTATCCACAAGAAAAGGAAAGTTTCCAACAAGATTTCATCCAAGCCATGTAAGTGAGGTGATGTGGCTAGGGGATGTCCAGACATGTGGGTGCAGTGAGGGTCAAGGATGCATAATGTTATCTGTGGGTGCCTTTGTAGAAGACGAGTTGTACCTGTCATGGATGCATTTTTTCAAGCTCGTTTTTTACTTTATTCTTTTTCTTGCTTTATTCTTTTATTTGATTTTTCTTTTTATTCAAGGGCTAACCAGAGGACACTGCCTTAGCATGGTGACCAAAGCTAACAGTGTTACCCACAAGTACTTTCACAGGGATGAGAAGGTTGGCTCGTGATGAGACCCCCTTTCCCTTGGCCATGCAACCAAAGGTCACTGCCCTGGCATGGTAACCAGATGGTGGCAATGTCATACTGCAAGGTACCCATGAACCTAATAGGTTGGCTCGTGATGAGACCCCCTATCCTCTAACTAGATTGTGTTTGTTATTTTTTGGGTCCCTCCTATTTCTTGCTGAGAGGCTTTTTATTGCCTTCTCTGGGATCCCTGGGTGAAGCATCTTGAGGTTTCATTTTAGGATTTTGTCTTTTACCAACTGCTTTTAGCTTCTGGGCCTTTAGCCCCTTCTTCCCATGAGATAAGGTGCAATCCTACAAATAGGTCAACCCAATGCTCAGACAAGGGGAATGGGATAAATGAGCGGGATACAAGATGAAACAGTGGTGCTATGATGGGAGCGGACGATGGCTCTATAGAAATTCCCAAGTGGCAAACCAAAACCTATGGGCATAGGCTTGCTAGGGCACCTCGTCAACTCCCCCAATCATGGTCAAGTGGGCCAATGTAAGATCCAAGTATTTTTTAGAGATAAAAGGAATCAGATGCATATATTTAAATAGTGATAAATCAAGCACAAAAATGTCATGGGTTAGAATATATATCATATCATCAGAAATCTCAAAGTCTAACTCATGGAGGCGGGTGGGAGGAAAAAAGTGATCTCAATGCATATTCTCAGGAGAGTGCTTAATCCATATCAGGAATGGATTGTGAAAAGTCAAAGGTTTAGGAGACTAACTCGACGAATTTGAATGTTGGCTACCTTGGATGTCTTCACAACTTGAGGCCCGAGGAGGGATTAGCAAAGATAGAAAGGATGATTGACCATTCCTAAAGGGGAGGTTGGAACTCTGTGATAATAGGCTTCTTCTTGAGGTACTCAACTTTCCCCTAAAATACAGAATGAGGTTTTGCCTTACAGGAGACTTGGGATAAGGTACATGTTTCCAAACCACACCTTTAGAGACATAAGGAGGTAAAGTGATCAAAGGGGGGTGGAAAATCTTATCACAAGTATCCTGCTTCGGGGAAGTAACTTCCTTATTTTTATCAATATCTGAGCATAATTTTAGTTGATAACTTTCTTCATAGGATAAATCTAAGTGCTTAGATGGATAGTCATCAAAGTCCTCAAGGTATGACCGAAACTTAATGGGAGAGCGTAGCATCAAGTCATCCTTGGGTGTTTTAATAGAGTCAGGTTCTTGTTTCCAAATGCCAAAATCATTAGTAACTTCATGTGATAAATTCGAAGGCAACTTTTGGAAAGGACCATCAATGTGGTACATGGGATCGACATCATATCCAATCATATCCCATCTACGTTTCCCGACATGTATGAATTCATCAAAATTTTCAACAAAGTCATTATCTTCATCATAACATGAAGGGGTTAAAACATCCAAAACTTCTTCACTTTCCACATCATAAGATAGAGAATTATTAAAAATTTGGAAAGGGAAGTAACTCACCTTGCTCGCTCCTTCCTGTGCAGGAGCTTCATCATCTTCTAGTTTGTCCAAGGGCTCCATTTTTTCTTCACTGTTTGAGTCATAGAATAAGGTATCATAAAAAAATTTGAGAGCAAAATAAATTATCTCATTCTCTTCATTTTTTGTAGATGGAATAGGATCTTGGAGAGCTTTGTCGGATGGAGGAGCAGTTACTGGTGCTTCATTCTCATAATCCACCTTTCTAGTCACATCTTCACTACATTCTCTTGGATTATGGGAGAGGTCTTGCTCCTCTTCAAGTGGTTGATAATGTTATTCATAAACCTCGTCTTTTATATCAGAGGATTCTTGGTATTGATCATGATATGCCCCCCTGAGATCTTCTACAATCTCAATGGTGAATCCTTTGTCATCTAAGGCTACCATGAGGTTTTGAAGGACATCTTCATACGTTTGGAAATGTGGCTTAGTAAGGTCTATAAACCTACTGATGAGGTGTATGAAAGATGATATACCCTTTTCCTTGAAACAACACTTAAAACGATCTTGTAAGTAGGATGGCAGAGTGAGTAAGAACAATTTTATAAGAGCATCCTCTCCTCCCAACTTTATCTCACTCAAATACTCCAAAACATTTACGATGTGAGGAGTTGGGAGGCCCAAAAATGTTGGATAGTTGTTTAGCCATTTTGTATCAAAGTAATTTGGGTATCCTTGAAAACTTCTAAAATCAATACTCGGATACATTTGTTCCTAGTGTGCCATGATCCCATAACTTGGAAATATCACAGAAAGTAAGGTGGCACCCTGATAAATATTAGTGGAGTCGCTAGATAATTTTCCTGAAACTATCAAAGGATAAGGGAAAACACCCTAGTGGAGTCTCTAGGTAAGCTTGTAAGATAGGTCTCTGAGGCAAGGCTTACCAAAAAGGTTTGTCGTCTTGAGGAGAATTGAATCAATGTTCCCGGGCAACGACGCCAAAATGTTATCGCATAGTTTGTATTTACAAGAAAGGCTAAGGATTAGTAGGTAAAACTGGCGAAACAGGAACCTTCCCCACCCAATGTCACCACACTGGGGAGGTTCTTTCTATTTAGGGTGGCTAGGCCCATGGGAGATGTCCCTGGTAACCTGTGGTTTTGAAAGGGAAAAGGATAACAACACAAAGACGAGGTTCCCCTTCACAGATTACCACCAATCAGATAGTCCTAGCTAAACAACCAATAATAGAGTATAACCAAAGAAAAGAAGAACACCTGCTTGAGACAACACAACAAGGAAACTAATATGTGCAATATTGGTTAATACCTCATATAAATCAATGACTATCTTATATTCAATATGAGAAATTTGAAAGTAAATGTTGATGAAGTCAATGTTTACAAGATAACAATGGCATTAATATCACTTCATCAATAAATGCTTGAATGAAATGACATTCAATATAACAAATAACTTCTTAACTCACTTGATGCCTTCAACTACCATTCAATTGCTTATAAGGCCAAACGTTGCTGCAATAAAGATGAAATATTCAATGTTGACGTTAGCAACTTAGGGTTGGTAAGTTAGTCTAGGCTAGGGTTAGTGTAGTTAGGGTTCCAATTTCAAGAGGTTTGAGAGTGTTTGGATCCAATTCTACTTCAACGTTGGAGGTCTTAGATCAGTGACTTAGGGTTAATGGAGTCATAGGTGAAGAACGCTAAAGTTGAAGGGCATGATATTTTAAAGGAATAGAGGGATAAGTTTTGAAGTGCTGCTAAAGCAGGGTTCCAAATTCATAACCCTAGGGGAGAGAGTCTCACTCCGGTGTTGCTAAAGCAAGGCCTCATGCTCTCTCCTCCTTCCCGGCAGCTAGCTCAATGAAAAGCAAAGTCAATACAAGAGGGTTTAAAGAGGGAGAGTGTTGCTAAGGCAAGGCTCTTTCATCAAACCCTAAAAGAAAATGGCCCTAGGTGTAGATAACCTAGGCTTGGGACGTCCTCTTCCTCTTGAAGTCAAAAGGTACGACTAGCTTAAGGGGAGAAGAAAAAGGAGTGTATCTATGACTAGGCTCTCTTCTTCTTCTTCAATGGCTAAAACTTTTTCTATCAGGGGACATGAGGCAACGACCTACTTGTGTGTTTGTCCCTTAGTTTTTTTATTCAACAATATTTATAAATAGATGCAAGAAATTAAACTACAACCATTCAATCAAGAAGTTTTGCAGAAAATACTTACAAATCATCAAGAAAATAATCATGCAAACCCTAGTTGTAACACCTTCCTTCAAGAAAAATACCATAGAATGTAAAAAATCTCTTCCTTCAACAAATGCACCTTCCTCAAATCAGCCAATAACCCAAATGGGGGACAAATTTCAGACCTCACCAAGTGGTGAGTGAAAGATGATGATAAAATGAGAGTCAAAACCCTCAATATATAGTGTATCAATGACCTAATTTTACTTTTTAGGTCATAAAAAGGCTGACAAGGCCATAATGTCAAAATAATACTATTTTTACATTAAATTGTCAAATTAAAACCCTAATTGAGCTGCAAAGAGAGTAAAATCCCCTTCAAGGGAGGTGCTAGCCCCTTCTAGGGAAAATGAGACATCTAGGAGCAAAATGTTAGCCCCTTAGGGGCCTCTCCAAATGCCACACATGCCACTACTTACTAGTCTGCCTCCAAAGGTGTCCATGAAGTTGGATGATGTCATGGTGAAGATGGGGATGTCCTTAGCCTTCCAAGGCTAGCGTTCCACTAAAAAGGGGTTATTCCCCCTAGGTCTAGTCCTATCAGAGTGCCTCTGATGGAAGGTCCTCTTCCTCTTCGGTGAAAAATCCCTAATCCATCTCCATCCTGTCTCTACCCCCTGATGGGGTCTTATCATCCATCTGGTGGGCTCTTCAGCCCCATGGAGGTCTGAACTGGTCGTCTCCCCATGTGTACCGGTCCAAATGGTACCTGTCCGCTGGGCATGGTCCTGCACATCAAAAGCTATGCCCTCCATGGACCCATAAGTCACAGGGATCATCGCAATTTTAATCACATCTCATCATCAATATTATTAAACATATGCATAAAAACCCTGATACATCACTCAATAGCTCAAAGACATTACAAAAACTTGCAATACAAGATTGGAGAAAAAGACAAGACATCCTATTGGGCTAGTATCCATAAGAAAAGGAAAGTTTAGAGGAAGATTTCATCCAAGCCATGTAAGTGAGGTGATGTGGCTAGGGGATGTCCAGACATGTGGGTGCAGTGAGGGTCAAGGATGCATAATGTTATCTGTGGGTGCCTTTGTAGAAGGCGATCTGTACCTGTCATGGATGCATTTTTCCAAGCCCGTTTTTGCCTTTATTCTTTTTTTTTTCTTTATTCTTTTATTTGATTTTTCTTTTTATTCAAGGGCTAACCAAAGGACACTGCCTTGGCATGGTGACCAGAGCTAACAATGTTACCCATAAGAACTTTCATAGAGATGAGAAGGCTGGCTTGTAATGAGACCCCATTTCCCTTGGCCATGCAACCAAAGGTCACTGCCCTGGTGTGGTAACCAGATGGTGGAAATTTCATACTGCTAGGTACCCATGAACCTAATAGACTAGCTCATGCTGAGACCCCCTATCCTCTGAATAGATCTTGTTTTTTATTTTCTGGGTCCCTCCTGTTTCTTTCTAAGAGGCCTTTTATTACTTTCTCGGGGATCCCTGGGCGAAGCATCTCGAGGTTTCATTTTAGGCTTCTATCTTTTACCAGATGCTTTTACCTTTTGGGAATTTATCCCTTTGTTCCCACGAGATAAGGTGCAATCCTACAAATAGGTCAACCCAATGCCCGAACAAGTGGAATCGGATAAATGAGTAGGAGACAAGATGAAATAGTGGTGCTATGATGGGAGCGGACGATGGCTCTTCAGAAATTCCCCAGTGGAAAACCAAAACCTATGGGCATAGGCTTGCTAGGGAACCCTTTCAATTCCCCCAATCATGGTCAAGTGGGCCAATGTAAGATCCAAGCAGTTGTTAGAGATAAAAGGAATCAGATGCATATATTTAAAGGTTTCAATGATCAAAAGTGACACATACCATGATACCTGGACCAATTACCTCATGGAGCAAGAACCTCTTCTGATATAGGACCAAGCCAATGGTGATGGATGCTGCTATTGCTGACAAGATAAATCTGATGGCAGAATTAAAGGATGGGCCCACCAGGGCCATGCTCAGGTCAATCCTGCTCTCGGTACTCCATATCTAGGACCTGTGGGCCTCAAGACATGATCTCCTAGTTATCCCTAAAAAGTGGGGATAACATCTGGCTTCAACTTTGGGACTTGTGCTCACCGTAGAGTGCATGAGAACCTCAACATCTTTGGCATAATCCGCAGACCAGCACAATCTCGATAGGGGCATCAGTAACAAAAATGGGGTGGTAATTCCACCCCAACATACATAGATATATATACTAAAATTAAACAATCAATGAGTAAGAAGATGAAAGAAAACTTCTTACCTGTACTTACCTGTTGGCTGGAATGTTGGGTGTAGTCGAACAACCAGTGAAGCCAATCCAGCAACGTTCCTCGATACCTGCCTTTGTGCTTCATCATAAGCCAAAAT
Organism: Picea engelmannii; assembly: GCA_009831015.1. Taxonomy (NCBI): domain Eukaryota; kingdom Viridiplantae; phylum Streptophyta; class Pinopsida; order Pinales; family Pinaceae; genus Picea; species Picea engelmannii. Next base: position 300,589 of record ML783627.1, on the reverse strand, counting down.
AGTGATAAATCAAGCACAAAAATGTCTTGGGTTAGAATATATATCATATCATCAGAAATCTCAAAGTCTTACTCATGGAGGCGGGTGGGAGGGAAAAATTGATCCCAATGCATACTCTCAAGAGAGTTCTTAATCCATCTCAGGAATGGATTATGAAAAGTCAAAGGTTCATGAGACTGACTCGAGGAATCTGAATGTTGGCTACCTTGGATGTCTTCACAACTTGAGGCCCAAGGAGGGATTAGCAAAAACTAAAAGGATGACTGACCATTCCTAAAGGGGAGGTTGGAACACTATGATAATAGGCTTCTTCTTGAGGTATTCAACATTCCCCTAAAATCTAGAATGAGGTTTTGCCTTACAGGAGACTTGGAATAAGGGACATGTTTCCAAACCACACCTTTAGTGACATAGGGAGGTAAAGTGATCAAAGGGGGGTGGAAAATGTTATCACAAGTATATTGCTTCGGGGAAGTAACTTCCTTATTTTTATCAATATCTGAGCATGAAGTTGGTTAATAACTTTCTTCATAGGATAAATCTAAGTGCTCAGATGGATAGTCATCAAAGTTCTGAAGGTATGACCGAAAATTAATCAGAGAGCGTAGCATCAAGTCATCCTTGGGTGTTTTAATAGAGTCAGGTTCTTGTTGCCAAATGTCAAAATCATTAGTAACTTCATGTGATAAATGCGAAGGAAACTTTTGGAAAGGACCATCAATGTGGTACATGGGATCGACATCATCTCCAATCATATCCCATCTATGTTTCCTGACATGTATGAATTCATCAAAATTTTCAACAAATTCATTATCTTCATCATAACATGAAGGGGTTAAAACATCCAAAACTTCTTCACTTTCCACATCATAAGATAGAGAATCATTAAAAATTTGGAAAGGGAATTAACTCACCTTGCTCGCTCCTTCCTGTGCAGGAGCTTCATCATCTTCTAGTTTTTCCGAGGGATCCATTTTTTCTTCACTGTTTGAGTCATAGAATAAGGTATCATAAAAAAATTTGAGAGGAAAATAACTTATCTCATTCTCTTCATTTTTTGCAGATGGAATAGGATCTTGGAGAGATTTTTCGGATGGAGGAGCTATTAGTGGTGCTTCATTCTCATAATCCACCTTTCTAGTTACATCTTCACTACATTATCTTGGATTATGGGATAGGTCTTGCTCCTCTTCAAGGGGTTGATAATGGTCTTCATAAACCTAGTATTTTATATCAGAGGATTCTTGGTATTGATCATGATATGCCCCCCTGAGATCTTCTACAATCTCAGTGGTGAATCCTTTGTCGTCTAAGGCTACCATGAGGTTTTGAAGGACATGTTCATACATTTTGCAATGTGGCTTAGTAAGGTCTATAAACCTATTGATGAGGTGTATGAAATATGATATACCCCTGTCCTTGCAACAACTCTTAAAATGATCTTGTAAGTAGGATGGCAGAGTGAGTAAGAACAATTTTATACGAGCATCCTCTCCTCCCAACTTTATCTCACTCAAATACTCCAAAACATGTACGATGTGAGGAGTTGGGAGGCCCAAAAACGTTGGAGAGTTCTTTATCCATTTTGTATCACAATAATTTGGGTATCCTTGAAAACTTTTGAAATCAATACTCAGATACATTTTTTCCCAGTGTGCCATGATCCCATAACTTGGAAATATCACAGAAAGTAAGGTGGCACCCTGATAAATATTAGTGGAGTCGCCAGATAATTTTCCTGAAACTATCAAAGGATAAGGGAAAACACCCTAATGGAGTTTCCAGGTAAGCTTGTAAGATAAGGCTCTGAGGCAAGGCTTACCGAAAAGGTTTGTCGTCTTGAGGAGAATTGACTCAGTGCTCCCTAACAATGACACCAAAATGTTATCACACAGTTTGTATTTACAAGAAAGGCTAAGGAGTAGTAGGTCAAAATGGAAAAACAGGAACCTTCCCCACCCAATGTCACCACAATGGGGAGGCTCTTTCTATTTAGGGAGGCTAGGCCCAGGGGGGATGTCCCCGGTAACCTGGGGCTTTGAAAGGGCAGAGGCTAACGGAACAAAGACGAAGTTCCCCTTCACAGATTACCGCCAATCAGATATTCCCAACTAAACAACCAATAATAGAGTATAACCAAAGAAAAGAAGAACACCTGCTTGAGACAACACAACAAGGAAACTAATATGTGCAATGGTGGTTAATACCTCATATAAATGAGTGACTATCTTATATTCAATCTGAGCAATTTGAAAGTAAATGTTGACAAAGTCAATGTTTACAAGATAGCAATGGCATTAATATCACTTCATCAATAAATACTTGAATGAAACAACATTCAATATAACAAATAACTTCTTAACTCACTTGATGACTTTAACTACCATTCAATTGCTTATAAGGCCAAACATTGCTGCAATAAAGATGAAATATTCAATGATGATGTCAACAACTTAGGGTTAGTAAGTTAGTCTAAGCTAGGGTTAGTGTAGTTAGGGTTCCAACTTCAAGAGGTTTGAGAGTGTTTGGATCCAATTCTACTTCAACGTTGGAGGTCTTAGATCAGTGCCTTAGGATCAATGGAGTCATAGGTGAAGAATGCAAAAGTTGAAGGAGATGAGATTTTAAAGGACTAGAGGGATAAGTTTTGAAGTGCTGCTAAAGCAGGGCTCCAAAATCATAACCCTAGGGGAGAGAGGCTCACTCTGTTGTTGCTAAAGAAAGGCATCGTGCTCTCTCCTCCTTCCCAATAGTTATCTCAATGAAAAGCAAAGTCAAGACAAGAGCGTTTAAAGAGGGCGAGTGTTGCTAAGGCAAGGCTCTTTCATCAAACCCTAAAAGAAAATGGCCCTAGGTGTAGATAACCTAGGCCTCGGACATCCTCTTCCTCTTGAAGTCAAAAGGTACGACTACCTTAAGGGAAGAAGAAAAAGGAGTGTAGCTATGGCTAGGCTCTCTTCTTCTTCTTCAATCGCTAAAAGTTATCTATTAGGGGACATGAGACAATGACCTATTTGTGTGTTTGTCCCCTAGGGTTTTGATTCAGCAATATTTATAAATAGATGCGAGAAATTAATCTACAACCATTCAATCAAGAAGTTTTGCAAAAAATACTTACAAATCATCAAGAAAATAATCATGCAAACCCTAGTTGTAACACCTTCCTTCAAGAAAAACACCATAAAATGCCAAAAATCTCTTCCTTCAACAAGTGTGCCTTCCTCAAATCAGCCAATAACCCAAATGGGGTGCAAATTTCAGACCTCACCAAGTGGTGAGTGAAAGATGATGATAAAATGAGAGTCAAAACCCTCAATATATAGTGTATCAATGACCTAATTTTACTTTTTAGGTCATAAAAAGGCCGACAAGGCCATAATGTCAAAATAATAGTGTTTTTACATTAAATTGTCAAATTAAAACCCTAATTGAGCTACAAAGAGAGTAAAATCCCCTTCAATTGTGGCGCTAGCCCCTTCTAGGGAAAATGAGACATCTAGGAGCAAAACGTTAGCCCCCCAGGGGCCTCTCCAACATGCCACACGTGACACTACTACCCAGTCTGCCTCCAAAGGTGTCCATGAAGCTGGATGATGTCATGGTGAAGATGGGGATGTCCTAAGCCTTCCAAGGCTAGCGTTCCACTGAAAAGGGGTAATTCCCCCTAGGTCTAGTCCTGCCAGAGTGCCTCTGATGGAACGTCCTCTTCCTCTTCAGTGAAAAATCCCTAATCCATATACATCCTGTCTCTACCCCCTGATGGGGTCTTAACATCCATCTGGTGGGCTCTTCAGCCCCATGGAGGTCCGAACTGGTCATCTCCCCATGTGTACTGGTCCAAATGGTACCTGTTCGTCGGGCATGGTCCTGCACATCAAAATCTATACCCTCCATGGGCTCATCAGTCACCAGAATCATAGCAATGTTAATCAAATCTCATTATCAATATTATTAAACATATGCATATAAACCCTGATAGATCAGTTAAAATACATTACAAAAACCTGTAATACAAGATTGGGGAAAAAGACAAGACGTCCTATTGGGCTAGTATCCACAAGAAAAGGAATGTTTCAAGGAAGATTTCATCCAAGCCATGTAAGTGAGGTGATATGGCTAGGGGATGTCCAGACATGTGGGTGCAGTGAGGGTCAAGGATGCATAATGTTATCAGTGGGTGCCTTTGTAGAAGGTGAGCTTTACCTGTCATGGATGCATTTTTTCAAGCCTGTTTTTGCCTTTATTCTTTTTCTTGCTTTAATATTTTATTTTATTTTTATTTTTATTCAAGGGCTAACTAGAGGACACTTCCTTGGCATGGTGACCAGAGCTGATAGTGTTACCCACAAGTACTTTCACAGAGATGAGAAGGTTTTCTCGTGATGAGACCCCCTTTCCCCTAGCCATGCAACTAAAGGTCAGTACCCTGTTGTGGTAACCAAATGGTGGCAATGACATACTACTAGGTACCAATGAACCTAATATGTTGGCTCATGATGAGACCCCCTATCCTATGACTATATCTTGTTTGTTATTTTCCGTGTCCCTCCTATTTCTTGCTGAGAGGCTTTTTGTTGCCTTCTCGGGGACCCCTGGGTGAAGCATCTTGAGGTTTCATTTTAGGATTTTGTATTTTACCAGTTGCTTTTACCTTCTGGGCCTTTAGCCCCTTCTTCCCATGAGATAAGGTGCAATTCTACAAATATTTCAACCCAATGCCTGGACAAGGGGAATGGGAGAAATGAGCGAGAGACAAGAAGAAACAATGGTGTTATGATGGGAGCGGACGATGGCTCTTCAAAAATTCCCCAGTGGAAAACCAAAACCTATGGGCACAGGCTTGCTAGGGCTCCCTGTCAATTCCCCCAATCATGGTCAAGTGGGCCAATGTAAGATCCAAGCAGTTGTTAGAGATAAAAGGAATCAAATGCATATATTTAAAGGTTTCAATGATCAAAAGTGACACATACCATGATACTTGGACCAATTACCTCACGGAGCAAGAACCTCTTCTGATACAGGACGAAGCCGATGGTGATGGATGATGTTGCTACTGACAAGATAAATCTAATGGAAGAAGAAAAGGATGGGCCCTATAGGGCCATGCTTAGGTCAATCCTGCTCTTGGTACTCCATGTCTAGGACCTGTGGGCCTTGAGACATGATCTCCTAGCTATCCCTAAAAAGCGGGGATAACAGGCTTTATAGACGTGTCATTTTTTATGTCATATTTTTCACTGTGGCAGATGTCAAGTGAATGAGAGGTGTTCATTGGGTTTGCAGATGGTTCTAATAGACACACTCGGAGGCTTTCTTCTGCATCTTGGGTGATTTTCACACCTCAGGGCTAGTTTCTATCTTCAGGAGGTATCTGTTTAGGTGATGCCACAAACAATGTTGACAAATACAATGAAGTCTTAGATTTGCTTCATGATGCTTTATCGCATGGTATCTCTCACCTCCGGGTCTACTAAGATGTTCAGCTGGTTTTGTCCTAGTTAAATGGGGTTTACCGCGTTTACGACCCTACTCTACACCAACGGTTCCTTAGGGTATGTCTCTTACAATGAAGCTTTGATTACATTACGTATATCCATGTTCCTAGGAGATTGAATCAAATCATAGATACTCTAGCTAATCATGTATTAGATTGGCATATTTCACACATGTAAGAAAAATCACACACATACACACACACACACACATGTAAATACATTTGTAAAATAGATGTAATCCATAAGACGTAAAAATATGTAAATATGCATATATATATATATAATATCAGAGTACATGGGTGGGCACAAGAGCCTCAAAAATATGTCTAGTAAGAGTCACGGGGCTTATGCCCTCAAAAATATACAAAAAGTTCTCTCGGCATGTAAGTAGTCTAGCCTAGCTAAGGGTGGGGCTTATTGGCCTTGACATAGTGAACAACAACATTTGCCAAATGATAGAAGATCTGGACCCAGGTTCATGGCACCCTAACAACATGAGATTGCATCGATGGTGGTAGATCCTCGATCTCTACCATAGGGACTGTATGAGTGAGTGCGGTGAGGTTCCAATCCACCTGTCTCAATACTCTCTTAGCCTCTATGGCTGGAGGCCCCCCTACTGTTTCTCCTGGTCCGGCGGCTACGGCTGGTCCTACCTCTGGTCGAGGACGCCACCTAGTCCTTGAGAAGTCTGTTGGATGCACTAGTCCCACATATGTACATAACAAATACACAGTTGTTAGATACTCTGGTACACATAAAAATGATATATATAAAAATAAATAAAAAATAAATAACTTTGAAAAACAAGCATACCTAGCTCTCCTTGCTCTGCTCTGGGAGGTACAGGCATGTCAGTATCTCTAGAAAAGTTGATCCCAACATAGGGGTAGTCCTCTATAGCCAGAATATTTCAATACCACTAGTCAAAAAATTTATCATCGAAGGCCTCGATGGTACTCCCTCCCCCCTGTCACGGAAACAACGTTGCCCATTTTCATAATGTTGGGAGAGATGCCTCGTGCCCTTGTATCGTCTCTCGAGGATTGAGACTGGGTAACCTCTCAAAGAAAAATGAACATAAAATAGTCCCAAACTTGAAGTTTCAGTGTTCTCGTATTCGACACTCTGTTAGTTGTCTCTTCATGCAATCCAGTATGGTTGTACTCTAGTCAAAAATCTTTGCATTTAAGCACTGCACTGCATAATGCATGTGCACCCAGAAGCTTGATGTAAATTTACGAATCTAGTGATACACCCAATGAGAAAAACTATCACTTTCAGTGATAGGTTGTTGATCTTGTGTATAGGCACCTGAGAATCTACTTTCTCAGTACTAGCTTCGCAATGGAGTCCAATCAACTCCTCAATGTTGTGAGGCCCAGGGTGAAAAGTATGCAAGTTGACTGGATCCCCTCTCCTTGAGAGACCAGTCATGAAGTAAATGCCTTTAGTCATTGGAGTCAATGACTGCCCCTCGAGCATAAATGCCTCGGCATCAGGATGCCAGTAATCTATCAAAACATTCAACAACATGGGTTGTGCCCTCATAAACGGACACTGGAAGAATTTTAACAACCCACATTGTGATAAAACAACTATAGTAGCATGGTCTTCTAAGACCAAAAAATCAATGTCCTCATGCTCCCTCTCTCTCCAATGAACATACATCCTGCAAAATGAAAAATTCATGGGGAGTTAACTCTTTCCTTTTTATTTTTTCCAATTATTGGAGGGTGTCCGCGGAATGTCTTGGCGACAGTCGCGTGTGTACGCGGGAAAATTATCTTATGCCCACATGCACATGCAGGCTATGCTTGGACAACCCACGTACATGCATGGCCAACCTCTTTAATGGTCAACGCCCCCCCAAAAAACAAAAATAAATGCAAAAGAGGAAGAATGGAATGCAAGAGGGGCTAGTGTGTACTCACTTGGTCCCAACGGAAGTTAGTTTCATCCACTGAAGCTCCCAGAATCAACTCTTTTGGCAAATGGGTGTTTTTGACTTTTCTGTCAATTCTCAATTTACAATGGTGATAATGAGCTGTCAGCTTCTATTTATAGACTTTTTGGCCCCATTTTGTCATTTTTTGGACTCTTTTGTTATTTTTTCTAGCTTGAAAATTGTTTAATATGGTTCTTGAGTTTCTCGAGGGATGTTATGATAAGTGTTACTTTGGGTATTTGGGAAACGTTTTGAGAGTTGGGTCAAATTTTTAAAAAAGGTCTTTTGGTAAAAAGTTGTTTTTCCAACTTTGTGCATGTAAGATATGATTCCACCTCCACTTGTTGCACCTCATTGTCTTTTTCTCTTTTCCATATGATCGATCCCACCAAATTGTGACATGGAACCCTTGCTCATGCTCTAGAAGTGTCGTTATTTAGTGGTAGAGCCTACCTTGACATGGATGCCCTGGGTAGATCCTGGTTGCATTTTTGGTGTCCATGCCATCATTAATGATTATAGGCTCAAGAGTTATTTTTAGTTGTTCCTGATTATGATTTTGAGCCTCACTCACATGATTCATTATCGCTTTTGACCTCACCCTTAGGACTCCCAAAAACAACGGGTCTTGTTTTAAACCCTTTTCAGACCCTCTAAACATGAAAATATTGTCGAACTATCTTGTTTCCCTTCACACTCACCAAACTAAAATTCGAAGCCACGTCTGTCTGGCGATACTTTACCCCTTTTTCAGTCTGAATGGTCAATTGTATGAACAAATGTATACTCTAGGAACCTTAGTTCTCTAGAAGAGTATTCTCAAGTATAGATTTAACCCATTTTCGGGCCCGAGGGACTAAATTTATGAAAAAAGAACCCCCATGGAGTCCATAGTTAAGCTCTTTTCAGACTCCCTAAAATTGAAAAGATGGCCGAGTGACCTTGTTTCTTAAAACTCGTTAAATTGGTCTAGAAGAACATCCCTTACGGAGTCCATAGTTAATCTTTTTTTAGACTCCTTAAAAATGAAAATATTGTCGAGTGATCTTGTCATTGTCACACTCATTAAAATGATTTTGAATAGACGTCTGTTCGGTGCTAGTTTATCCCTTTTTCGATCCGACTAGACTACCTTCGAAAAAGGTACCCCAGTGGAGTCTCCTTTTACACTTTTTCAGACTCTCTAAAAATGAAAAACCACTAAGCTTACCTTCTATGGGCTCATTAAAATTACATCGAAGGACCACCCCGAAAGACCAATCAAGTCCTTGCTCAAAATCAATGAAGTTATCTTCCTGATCACCAAGATCCTCTTGTCTATTCCTGACAAGCCGTCGAATACCTCTGGGTAGTGAAGCTGTACACTGATATTACACTCCTACTCAAGTTTTGAATATTTTGAAGTTGTTTCTTGAGCTCTTAAGACCTCATCTCCAGCCATCAGGCGTCATTAGCTTCTTGAATATGGATATTGCACATGTATATCTTTTGATTTTGAGATGTAGATCCATTGTGTACTTCTCACAGCTACACTTTATATAGTTATATGACATGGATCTACAGTGTATTTGATTGGAAACCATGATTTTATTTCATCCTGAGCATGGGTATACCCACCTCGGTGAGACAAATTGTTATTTTGCAGATGGTACCTCCTGAACTCTGGTCCTTGGGCTCACTCGCTTCATACATTGGTGAATATTTGTAATGTATTTCATCCATCAGATGCTCTCCTAACATCACACATTAGGGGGCATCTGTTATAACCATAAATTGCACCAGACATGCATACCTGGCATAAGGCCACCTTACTTGCTATCTTTTCTAAGCCATCACTGAAAAGCTCTTCTAAAAACTATTGTTTTGAAGGTGTATGCACCCTGCACCACTACTGCCCACGTACACATGCTTGTTGTACCACTACAGCCCGCATACACTCACAAAAAATTGTGAAAAATGAAGATTGAAAAGGGATACGGGTTTCCGGGCCGTTACTTAACCATTTGACCGCCCATAGCCAATCACCCCAACCGTTACTATCTCTTTTGGCCTATAAAAGAAGGTGTTGGGGCCCCATTCCAAAGAGAATCATGAGTGCATAGAAACTCTACCCATTTCAATATTCTCCCTTTTCCCCAATATTTTCCAACCACATTGTGAGTTTGAGCCAAAATTCCTTCTTCCTCCTTTGCAAATCCTTGCCATTTCCCTAGAGAGAACTAAAGAGGAGAAGAATGAGTGGAAGTAGTTGGTGCATGGTGAAGAGGAGCCAAGGACCAAGTTCGAGGAGCAGTGTTGGTCTCATGTTGTAAATGAATTTTGTGAGATTAATATAAATAAGTACTGTTTTCATCCTACCAAATGACATCATAAATATTTATGATTTGTTTACATTTCTTGGTTATGATGTCTAACCCACTAATCTATATATAGAATGCATGCTTGTAGTTTCTTGTTTGTCTTTTGGTGAATGCAGGTCAGCCTTGGGAGGAGACTTGCTCTCAGGAAACAATCGAGTGCAAAGGGATCGACACCGGACGTAGATTTTAAGGTAGGCTTATTGGATCCTTGTACTTTGCTTTCTATGCATGATTGTGGGATAATGTCGAGATGGTAGTTAAAAGTAGGAGACTTTAGACAGTTAGCTCTACTTACACTTTAGAACCCCGGTGTAGTCTGTAGGGGGTTTTCCTGCTATATCATATGTGGAACGTCACATAACTCCTCACGGTTTGAGAGTTATGGCCTTACGAAGTTGGAGGACCCTCATATGTCATCTAGAAGCCCCAAAAGGTCAAAGTAGTCAAAGTGGTTTAAGAGTTTTTAAAGGTAAATAATAAAGTGAAGTGATGAGTTCACTATAATTCAAAGTGGATACAAAATCAATGATTTAAATAATAAATTTAAAGGAGAAATTAGAAGTGGGTTAACCCTAAAATAGGGAAAGTGGGCAAAGTGACCTAGAAGATGTTTTGAAGGAAGCTACTTGGAGAGTATAAATAAGAGGCAAGGCTCTCTCATTTAAATCACACTTGAGCATATTGAATACCTATAGGTGTCTAAGGTAAACAAAGGATATCTAAGAAAAATTTCTGAGGGAAGGTGAAGAAAAGAAGGCCAAAATTCAAGGAAGGATAAATTCTTTTGATGATGCTTTCTAAGGTATGTTATTTACAGGTCATCTGGCCATTTTCACAATAATGTTTTTTCTAGAATGATTCAGACCGTAAAATTTCTATTCCAATGAGGAAACATATCCAAGTATATATGGTAAAGCATTTATCTTGTGGGTTGTTGTAGTTTTGGATTTACACTCTGTGGAAAATAGGGATTGTGGCTAGTCCTGAAACTAGTCAAAAACAAGTGTTTCGGGTAAAAACGTCATAACTTATTCATAACAGATCCAAATTAAGTAAGACCAAATGTGTTGGTTAGAGTACAATCTTTAGTATTATTTGTAATATCTACATATATATTCAACAAATATTCCTAGTGGGGCACACTCTATAAGGTCGCTCTCTAGAATAAGCTAGAATTCAACAAGGTATGTCATTTTTGCTATAACTAGTTTTCTGAGAGGTTACAAGTAGTGAAACCTAGAGGAATTGCATAAAACACACTGAAGAAAATTGTGTATCAGTTTCATATATTTATTCATTACAGGTACAAAGTTATGATTATTTCAAGTCAGGGTTGTTGACTAATCCAAAACTAGTCATGTGAGACTAAAGAAAAGTTTGATGTAAATGCTAGTCTCTTGTTGTTTAAAGTTAAGGAATTTTTGTAGGTATGTGACCATATACACCAAGTCTATTACATATTTATAAATCATATTTGGATTATGAAATTGATGAGGGATTTTGGTTGAGGTTCAAGATGGGTACATGGTTGAGACAAGTAGTCGATGTGTTGGCACATACATGAGGTGTACAGTTGATGATGTTGGTACATATTTATGAGTCATAGTTGATGAGTAGTTGACACATGATTGGTACATACTTGGAACATGGTTGGTTTCACTTGTTTATGGTACAAGTTTATTACATATTTTTTGGTACAGATTGGTGCATGGTTGATGCACTTGTTTATGGTACAGGTTGGTGCATGGTTGATGCCCTTGTTTATGGTACAGGTTGATTACAAGTTGAGGTATAGGTTGATGCATGGTTCAGGTTTATTGGTATAGTTTTACAATGGTATATCTTGCAATGATAGTGTGACAGTGGTTCCATCATTCTACTTCTACTTCAGGGCAATTGGATGAGGCAAGGATAGGTGGTTTTAGCCACCTTTCGGTTGTAGCCGGAGAACTTAGGGGGTTGTATCCTCCTTCTTGTTGTAGCTAGAGAATTGGGGAGTTGGAGTTTCCCTTAGGTTGTAGCCTGAGAAAATAGGGGGTTGGAGATGTTATAATATGATGGATGTGCTTGTTTTACCATAGAAAATATCATTATTTTCACCCAACCATAGGTCGAAGCCACCCTCTGAGCACCTTAAACTTGACAAAGAATCACTCCAGAAGCAAAACCTAGGCTATATAGCCAAACAAAGGGTATCACACCTTTCTCCAAGGATATCGCACCAAACAAGAGCTGATCAGATAGTCCAAAACATAACCAAGTGATAGTCCAAGCCAAAACGTAATCTGTTAGTTGTAGCATCTGCAACGACAAATTCTCCTCCAAACTTGCGCACAAACTGGCTAACTGCAGTGCACATAAGTGAGCTCTATAGTTCTAAGAATGCCTGCCAAAATGAAGACTGGCCTCTTGTATTTATACTAATTATGGCTAACTACCTGGGCCGACTTCTCATTCTCGGTTCCTATTTACTTAGTATATAATATTTATTCTCGCTCACTTCTTCTCTTGGAGGCTAATAACCTAATACAAATTATCCTATTGAGTTGACTTGTCTTCTAGGGTTATTAGCCAACTCATTAGGGTTTCTTCTTGCTTCCCAAAATATTCTATTCTCGTTAGGTTTACACGTGGAGGTAAATACCTCCCACAACTACCATAATATCAACACTCCCTCCTAGTTAGGGAGGTATTACAGGTAATGGTCTTGAGAACAAACATACCATTTACCCAGTAGCATCAACATAGTTGTATAGACTATCTCATGACTAGATCATGAGCACCATCATCACCATCAGTGTCATCAGTTGCATCATCTCTCGAAACCATACTCCGTATGAGTAATTAGACATGATGCTGGATAAGTCACTCTCTCCACAAAGTGACACAAAAGACATTCTTCTAAACCAAACATATGTCCCAGAAGAATAAATTTCCTGAACCATTTTCCATCTAGGAAATATCTGTCCATTGATCATCCATCTAGTTGATAATCATTTCCATCACTGTTGATAGTATTCAAGGCAATCAGAACAATATCATTCAATAAAACACAATTGTTTCTATCCATAGTAGTTCACAACTACAATCCAGTGGTGCACTACCACACCAAGTAGCACACAAGTACTTGATCAGTGACGTATAATCACAAACAATGGAACACATATACCATAGTAGTATACATATACTGTCTAGAGACATACAGTCTTCACAACAATCATCTGATATAAACCTGCACAAAAACAATGTTATGATATAAACTGAATCATTTGGGCCATTATTCCACTCACATTTGTGAGATCTGGAAGAGCATATGCCCTCAGAATTTCAAACACCAATGATGAGATATTTGGACTATTCTTCTCAAGCAAGGAAGAATAACTGTCCTGGATGATATAACGACTCATGTAGAGATGTATCTAGTTTATTGGAACAAGTAATCATCATAGTCTTCTCCCTCCATCTGGGATAACCTCTAGTTCTAGATCTCACAATGCTTACATTCATAAGTCTTTCATACACTATTCTTCATCACAACTTTCAGTACCTCTTCTTGATTGCTTTTAGTGAGTTCATATCAGGCTAGTAATCTTGTGATTCTCGATACAATGACTGGTTGTTCTGGCTTTTCTTTCTTTCTTGGAATCTTCATGTTCTTCCTCATGTTTCTCTTTAGATATTGGGTCCATGGAGTTTTCTATAGATTCCATGCTCTGAAGATTCCATCTTCTTCCTTTCATAGTAGGATCATGGATGTGTATGGATAACCAGGGATGCTTTAAGGCTTCTTTTCAAAGAAAACTTCTTCTAAGGTCAAACTGAACACGTACTTCTTTTCATGGCTGCTACCATGGATATATACTTTATCACCTTTAATGGATCACAGGATTAGCTTCCTCCTAATACTTGATTCATGTATGAATGCATGCTCTTCTTGTGGTAATATATTATCGGCTCCCTCCATATAGGAGATTCCATGCTTCTGTCTTCATCCTTATTGCCTTCTGCAAAATGTTACAAATCTTTTTCCAATTTCCTCTCGATTGCTGACTTATTTCCATCTTTACTTGTTCTAGGTTTCTTTCTGATTTTGGCTTATCTTGCAGCTTGTCTTATAGTCATAGTGATAACATTCCTTATCTTGTTGTTCTTCCATAAGCATAGTTTCTCTTTGAACATATTATCTTCTAAAAAATAGATATGAAAGATATGTACCGAAAACATGGTATGTACAAGAACTATGAAGAGTATTGTTACCTTGTCTTAGAAGAAGAAGTCTATTTTGTCCTGCTTGGTTTTCCTTGAGAGTTCCCTTCCTTCGGAAACTGATGCTTCATGTGTTTCCTTCCTTTTCTTTAACTAGGGACAATTATTCTTGTAGTGACCATACTTTTGACAATTGAAGCATTGTATCCTTGACATATCTTTCTCTTGATTTTTTTTCTTCATGGAGCCAAACTTCTTTTGCTCCTGAAATCATTGAACCTTGCTGTGAAGGCTTGATCATCGTACTTATTTTGGGGTTTATCTTTTGCACTTATCCTTGATTCTTCTTGAGCATAGCAAGTCCAAAGTTTTTCAAATGTAGGATACTCCTTCCTTGTGTTCATGCTTGCAGAAAATGCATCCCACGTCTTGGGAATACCATTGAGTACTATGTTTACCAATTCCTTCTCTGAAATGTTATCTTCAATAGCTTGTAGTTGATCTCTTAACTGATAGATTTTCACAAATTATGATGTTATGCTGTCATCATCATTCATCTTCATGTCACTGAGCTCATTCTTCAGACTCATTACTTGTCCAATGTTTTCGACTGAGAAGAGGTTTGTTAGGGCATCGTACATCTTCTTCGATGATTCAATATGGGAGATGTAGGGTATCAAGTGGTATTTTATAGAGTCCACTATGATACTCATGGCATTGATATCATTTTCTTTGAACTTCTCCATAACTGCAACGTTCTGCGGTTCCTTCTCTTTTCCTTCTTCAAACTCCGGTTCCATGATCTTTGCTTTCACGATATCCAACACTTTATTCTTGGCAAGTATGAGGTCAATCCTTGTCTTCCATGCTCTAAAGTTAGAAGCTACATATAACTTTTTTTCTGACTTCATAGAGTAAGTCATGGCTTCTTTGACTTGGTCAACCCTAGATTTGACCAAAAACTCAAACTTGACGTCTTGGCTTGCTGAGAGTACTAGGACATGCGCTAGGATAGGGTGCACTGGTCTATCTAGAAATTAGGTCAATCCCTTCACCCAAGGTTCCTCAACGAGAGGGTTAGGGTTTCTACAACTGCACCTACTATTAACCCTAGCGGTAGCTTTGGTGACTACTCCTACTAGAACCCCTAGCGACAATTCTTCAACGAGCTTAATATCATTATGGCAATGCTCCCTTCCAGTGGTTAGAATAAATGAAGGAGGTGTGGGCCCATAAATGGTTAGAATATGATGGATGTGCTCATTTTACCCTAGAAAATATCATTATTTTCACCCAACCATAGGTCGAAGCCACCCTCCGAGCACCTTAACCTTGACATAGAATCACTCTAGAAGCAAACCCTAGGCTAGATAGCCAAACAAAGGGTAGTGCAATTTTCTCCAAGGATAGTGCACCTTTCTCCAAGGATAGCGCACCTTTCTCCAAGGATAGTGCACCAAACAAGAGCTGATCATATAGTCCAAAACATAACCAAGAGATATTCCAAGCCAAAATGTAATATGCTAGCTGCAACAACTGCAACGACAACTTCTCCTCCAAACTTGCACACAAACTGACTAACTGTAGTGTGCACAAGTGAGCTCTGCAGTTCTGAGAATGCCTGCCAGAATGAAGACTGACCTCCTGTATTTATACTAATTCTGGCTAACTGTCTAGGCCGACTTCTCATTCTGGGTGCCTATTTACTTAGTATATAATATTTCTTTTGGCCGACTTCTTCTCTTGGAGGCTAATAACCTAATACAAATTATCCTCTTGAGTCGACTTGTCTTCTAGGGTTATTAGCCAACTCATTAGGGTTTCTTCTTACTTCCCGAAATATTCTATTCTCATTAGGTTTACATGTGGAGGTAAATACCTACCACAAATACCATAATATCAACATGAGCCTCCTAGTTGTAGATGGAAAAAAAGGAAGTTGGTGCTTCCAATGAATGTAATTCTTCAAGACATATAAGAAAAAGCATTATGTGGTTTTCTCCCGATTTGGGTTTCCACGTAAAACACTGGTGTACTGTGTATGTGTGTGATTGTTCATTTATTATTGCTCATTATTGGATAATAATTCTACATTGATATAACACCTGGATTATTTGGAGAAAAAAGGATTATAATTATGTTATTACCGATTGACCCCCCCTCTCAGTAATCCAACAATTGGTATCAGAGCAGGCTCCTTCAGAAATCAGTTTAACCAATGAAAGGTAGATCATGGAGAGTACCAACTCATATAAAAATGGAATACCAAACTTTGATGGACAAAAGTATTCTTTTTGGAGTATAAAGATCAAGACATATATACAAGAACAAGGGTTTGAAATTTGGCAATCAATTGTAGATGGATACACAGTACCAACAGTTCCACCAACAAATGACAAAACAATGAAACTTGGTCAGAATAATTCCAAAGATACAAATGCATTTTTGAATGGTCTCAGTGAAACAATATTCACCAAAGTTGCACATTGTAAATCCTCTAAAGAGATTTGGGACAAGCTTTGAAATATTACTTACAGAGGTTACTTCGAACAACTAAAAATGAAGGAAGATGAGAATATTGCAGCCTACTTCTTAAGAGTTGATGAAACAGTGAATGCAATCATAGGATTGGGAGAAGAAATCGAAGAATCTGTAATTGTTCAAAAGGTACTAAGATCTTTTCCTATGAGATTCAACCCTAAGATATCAACACTAGAAGAAAGATCAGATCTGAACTCAATAAGCATGGATGAACTGTATGGAATCTTCACATCATATGAAATGAGAACTGAACAGGAAAATCCAGATGTAAAAGAAGTAGCCTTCATAGAATCCAAAAGATCAAAGAAAAAGAAAAAGAAACAAGAAGAATATAGCAGCAGCAGAGACGTCTCGAAAGATTATGAAGAAGTGGCCAACTTCCTCAAAATACTGAACAAGGGAACCAATGGTAGGTATAAAGATAAGATTCCTTTAATTTGTTTTAATTGTGATGGTATTGGTCATTTTTCTAACAAATGTCCTCATAATAAAAAGAGAATGATGAAGGTTACTCAAAAGGAAAACACACATATAAAGGCAAAAGAACTACAAAGAAAGATTTCAAGAAAATATTATGCATCAAAGAAGACATCTCATCATCAGATGAAGATGAAATCAGTGACAGTGAGACAGGAAGAGTTCTATTCATGGCAGTAAAATATTCTGAAGAAGAATATGAAGAATCTGAAGAAGGATATGAAGAATTTGAAGACAAAATTAAAGAGGCATAAGTTGACTATCGAGAAGAATTAATGTGCTCCATAGAAGTTATCAGAAGAGAAAATAAGAAAAGCAAGAAACTACAAGTAGAACTAGACAAGCAAAAGGACACTCGAGAACTAGAACAAATGATCACAAGATTGAAGGTTCAAATAGAAGAATATAAAACAATTGAAGAAGAACTCAAATAACAACTAGAAGAAAAGGACAAGATCATTGGAAACTTGGAAGCAAAGATTGTCACACTAAGAAAGGATATTCAAAAGAAAAATATGCAGAATAGCTCAAAAGTTCTGGATGACATTATCAGCAGTAAAAAATCTCATATTGACAAGTCTGGACTTGGATACAATCAGACAGAAAATGGATCAAGCTCCAAAACAAAAGAGCATGAAACAAATCCAAAAATCTATGCAGAAACAATCAAAGGGGATAGGAAGATATACAAGGATGATTACAGTGACACTCCTCTACCGAGAAGATTCATATTTCAAAATCAACAATAGACAGATAGGCCTAAAGAAGAAGAAGGATTCATAAGAGAACCTGCTTTCATAAGATATTCAACTCCCAAGTATAAAACTATATTTTTTGGTTTATGTTATGCTTGTAATAATTTTGGACATAAAGCTGTGAATTGCATAGCTAACAATAGGAACAATAACAAGTTTGAGAGTCATACACAAAGGGGTTACTCAAGAAGACCTAGTGAAACACAAAGAAGAAGTTACAACAAGTTTGAATCTTTGAGCACTGAAGTGGAATGTTACAAATGTAACAATTTTGGACACGTGGCCAAAAATTGTTGAATGACAGTCCCTCCTAAAGAACCTCAAAAAAATAACAACAGTCACAGACAAGAACCTCAGAAAACGACATGGATAAGAAAGAAAGATCAGTATAGTAATGAAGAATGCACAGTCTCTCTACAAGCTACGCATAAGAAACACAGTTGGTATGTTGACAGTGGGTGTTTAAAACACATGACAGGTGATAGAAACAAATTTATTACATTGAGAAAGGAAAGAAATGGATCAGTCTCCTTTGGAAATGATAATTCAGCCAAAATCATTGGAGAAGGCATAGTCCAGATTGGGAACAAGAATAAAAGGGCACAAAATGTTCTATTGGTAGAAGATATGAAACAAAATCTTCTAAGCGTCAGTCAAATGTGTGACCAAGGTCATAAAGTTACTTTCAATTCACAAAAGTGTGAGATAAGAAGAGAAGGTTCAGGGAAATTGGTTGGTACAACTGCAATAACTTCAGACAACATATATGTGTTAAGTGAAATTGGAAATGAAAAGTGTTGTCTAGGAAAGGAATATGAAAGATGGCTATGGAACAGAAGAATGGGTAACATGCATTTTGATAACCTTGTCAAAGTCAGCAAAAGAGAAGCAGTCAGAGAAATTCCTCAGATCATGAAACCAACCAACACTTTATGCAAGCATTGTCAACAAGGAAAGCAAACAAATACTAGGTTCAAATCAAAGGAATATTCAGCAACAAGATCACTGGAAATTGTGCATACTGATCTAGTTGGACCAACTACAACAAAGGGCTTAAAAGGTGAGAGATACTTTATGTTATTAGTTGATGATTATACAAGAATGACTGCAGTTTGATTTCTCAAGAACAAGTTAGAAGCTTTTGAAAACTTCAAGATCTATAAGGAAATAGTTGAAAATGAGATGGATTCAAGAATCAAATTCTTGAGATCTGATAATGGAGGAGAGTTCACTTCAAAGGAATTTATGAACTACTGCAATAGTCATGGAATAAAAAGGAAATTCTTCGTTGCTAGGACACCTCAACAGAATGGAGTTGTTGAAAGAAAGAACAGGAAAGTATAGGAAATGGCTCGAACAATGCTAATGGATTCCAAATTGACAGATATATTTTGGACACAGGAAGTGCATACAACATTTCACATTCAAAACAGAGTAATTCTCAGAAAAAACACTGATAAAACTCCCTACGAGCTATGGAAAGGAAGACCAACAAATGTGAAACACTTCAGAGTTTTTGGATGCAAATGCTACATCAAAAGAGAATATGGCAGAATGGGAAAGTTTGACTCTCATGTGGACAAAGGATTACTTGTTGGTTACTCAAGTACAAGGAAAGCATACAAGTGTTACAGTCTAATATTGAACAAGGTTGTGGAAAGCATCAACGTAACAATTGATGAAACAAGCAGACCATAATCAAAGGAAGAAGAAAAAAAATCAATGTAACAACTTTTCAAACAAGAAGAAGCAGAAGATGAAGTAGAAGAGGAAGATGAAGAGAATCCGACAGAAATAGAAGAGCAAGTTAAACAAGTATCTCCAAAGACACCTAGAAAATGAGTACAAAAGAATCATCCTTTAGATCAGATTATTGGAAACAAAGATGCAGGAGTTGATACCAGAAGAAAAATCCGTTCACCAAAACAAACACACCTAGCACTCTTATCTACAATTGAACCAAACTGTTTTGAAGAAGCCAACAAGAATGAATTTTGGAATAAGTCCATGAATGAAGAATGTGATAAAATAGAGAAAAATGACACTTGGGAACTGGTTCCAAGACCAAAGAATAAGAATGTGATCGACACAAAATGGGTTTTCAGGAATAAATTAAATGAAGATGGACAAGTTACAAGGAACAAAGCTATATTGATATGTAAAGGATATGCACAGATTGAAGGAATCGACTTTGAAGAGACATTTGCCCCAGTTTCCAGAATGGAAGCAATCCGGTTTCTTTTAGCCTATGCATGCTCCAAAAATGTTAAAGTATATAAGATGGATGTAAAATCATCTTTTATGAATGGGGAACTTGAATAAGAAGTCTACATTGAATAACTAGAAGGATTTTAGTTGTCAGAGAACGCAGATTATGTGTGTAAATTACAAAAGGCCTTGTATGGTCTAAAACAAGCTCCTAGAGCATGGTACTCTAGACTGGATAAGTATCTGCAGAAGGCAGAGTTCAGAAAAGGAAGTGTAGACAACAACCTCTACATCAAGGTAAGTGAAGGTAATATTTTATTAATTGAAGTTTATGTTGATGATATTATTTTTGGTAGTGATGATGATAGGTTAAGCCAAAAATTTGCAAAAGATATGCAGAATGAATTTGAAATGTCGTTACTTGGAGAAATATCCTTCTTTTTGGGACTTCCGATACGTCAAAGTAACCAAGGAATATTTATTTCTCAAACCAAGTATATCAGAGAAATTCTAAAGAGGTTCGGAATGGAAGATTGCAAACTAGTTATCACTCCCATGGAAACCAGTTGCAAGTTGAGAAAATATGATGATTCAAAGTCTATAGATCAGAGGAAATACAGGTCAATTATTGGCAACCTACTATACGTGACAACATCCAGACTATATGTAATGCAGACATTTGGATAGGTGGCATGATTTCAAGCAGCACCAAAGGAGTTGCATGTTTTAGCAGTGAAGAGGATTTTTAGATATCTCAAAGGAACAAAAGAGTTTGAATTATGGTATCCAAAAGGAAATGATCTATCACTTATTGCCTACACAGATGTAGATTGGGCAAGTTGTATTGATGATCGACAAAACACCAGTGGAGCAAGGATCTACTTGGGTGATTTTTTAGTATCATGGCTAAGCAAGAAGAAATCATCAGTATATTTATCTACAGCCGAGGCAGAGTATATTGCAACAACATCATGTTGTACATAGGTTCTTTGGATGAAACAAACTCTGACAGATATACAAGTTGAGTATGATGAGCCCATTCCATTCTATTGTGATAATACAAGTTCCATCAATATCTTGAAGAACCCGGTGATGCACTCCAAGATGAATCACATTCCAATAAAGTATCACTTTCTACGGGAGCAGGTTGTAGAAAATAACATCAGAGTTGAGTATGTGGGCACAAAATAACAAGTGGCAGACATATTCACAAAACCACTTCCACGGGAATCCTTTGAATATCTTCGCTAGAGACTTGGAGTTATTTCTACTCCAAAATGAATTCTTTTTGAATGCTTATATTATATGTCTTAGATTTACATGAGGAAGCACCATAAGAGGGCAGTTCAGTCAGGGGGAGAAACCCCGGATGGAAAGATACCTTTGCCATTGATGACAAAGGGGGAGATATTTATCAGATGCAGAGGACGGAGGTAGAGGATAGAGGCATTGTTCCGGGGGGAGAAAATTTATCAGATACCGAGGACAGAGGCATGGTTCTAGGGGGAGCATGAGTGATATGATTTTAGTATTGCATCAAAGTGTTGCCATCAATGCCAAAGGGAGAGATTGTTGATTAAGGTTGGTTGTCATTGATGTCAACCATTGAAGAAAGACCCGTAGCACAAAGGTTGGGTAATGGACCCAAGATTGTTTGATTTAAAGATGAATCTTTATTGTCTTTTCATGGCTGATAATAAGTAGAAATGGATGAACTCCAAAGTGGTCCCCTTATGGCGAAAGCCCTCACGGGAAGACGCTTTGCGGATTGAGTTATCCTAGAAGTATGGTTAGAGAACCCATGCTTATTTGTGGAATAATGAGATGAACACCAGTGAATTTGTCAGTGAAACTATCCTAGATGGATAGTTCTTGTCATGCCATTTTCGATGGTAAGTGTAACGTCACATAAATCCTCACAGTTAGAGAGTTATGGCCATGAGAATTTGGAGAACCCAGGTTTGGGTAATGGACCCAAGTTTGTTTGATGGATAACAGTATGAGTTTTGATATATTTTCAGGTAATACTATTCTATATGGATAGTAAATGTCATTCCATTTTTGGTGGTATGTGGAACGTCACATAACTTCTCACGGTTTGAGAGTTATGACCTTACGAAGTTGGAGGACCCTCATATGTCATATAGAAGCCCCAAAAAGTCAAAGTAGTCAAAGTGGTTTAAGAGTTTTTAAAGGTGAATAATAAAGTGAATTGATGAGTGCACTATAATTCAAAGTGAACACAAAAACAATTATTTAAATAATAAATTTAATGGAGAAATTAGAAGTGGGTTAACCCTAAAATAAGGAAAGTGGGCAAAGTGACCTAGAAGATGTTTTTAAGGAAGCTACTTGGATAGTATAAATAAGAGGCAAGGCTCTCTCATTTAAATCACACTTGAGAATATTGAATAACTATAGGTGTCTGAGGTAACCAAAGGATATATAAGCCAAATTTCTGAGGGAAGGTGAAAAAAAGAAGGGGGAAATTCAAGGAAGGATAAATTCTTTTGATGATGCTTTCTAAGGTATGTTATTTACAGGTCATCTCACCATTTTCGCAATAACGTTTTTTCTAAAATGATTTAGACCATGAAATTTCTATGCCAATGAGGAAACATATCCAAGTATATGTGGTAAGAAATTTATCTTGCGTTTCGTTGTGTTTTTGGAGTTACACTCTGTGGAAAATAGGGTTTGTGGCTAGTCCTGAAACTAGTCAAAAACAAGTGTTTCAGGTAAAAACGTCATAACTTCTTCATAACAGATCCAAATTCAGTAAGACAAAATGTGTTGGTTATAGTACAATCTTTAGTATTCTTTGTAATAGTTTCATATCTATTCAACAAATATTCTGTGTGGGGCACGCTCTACAAGGTCACTCTCTAGAATAAGCCAGAATTCAACAAGGTATTCCATTTTTGCTATAACTAATTTTCTGAGAGTTTACAAGTAGTGAAGCCTAGAAGAATTGCATAAACACACTGAAGAACATTGTGTATCAGTTTTAGATATTTATTCATTACAGGTACAAAGTTATGAATATTTCAAGTCAGGGTTGTTGACTAATCCAAAACTAGTCATGTGAGACTAAAGAAAAGTTTGATGTAAATACTAGTCTCTTGTTGTTTAAAGTTAAGGAAGGTTTGCAGGTATCTGATCATATAAACTAGGTCTATTACAGAGTTATAAATCATATTTGGATGATTAAATTGATGAGGGCTTTTGGTTGAGGTAGAATATGGGTGCATGGTTGAGACAAGTAGTTGATGAGTCCTAGTTTATGAGTAGTTGAAACATGAATGGTATATACTTGGAACATGGTTGGTTGCACTTGTTTATGGTACAGGTTGATTACAGATTTCTTGGTACAGATTGGTGAATGGTTGGTGCACTTGTTTATCTTACAGGTTTGTGCATGGTTGATGCACTTGTTTATGATACATGTTGATTATAGGTTGAGGTACAGGTTGATGCATGGTTCAGGTTTATTGGCATAGGTTTACAACGGTATATCTCACAGTGATAGTGTGACAGTGGTTCCATCATTCTACTTCTACTTCAAGGTGGTTGGACAGAGAAAGGATAGGTGGTTTTAGCCACCTTCTGGTTGTAGCCGAAGAAATTAGGGGGTTGTAGACTCCTTCTAGTTGTAGCTAGAGAATTGGGGAGTTGGAGCTTCCTCAGGTTGTAGCCTGAGAAACTAGGGGGTTGGAGCCACCTTCCAGTTGCAGCTGGAAAACAAAGGAAGTTGGTGCTTCCAATGAATGTAATTCTTCAAGACATATAATAAAACACATTCTTTGGTTTTCTCCCGATTTGGGTTTCCACATAAAACATTGGTGTACTATGTATGTGTGTGAATGTTCATTTCTTATTGCTCATTATTGGATAATAATTCTACGTTGATATAACACTTGGATTATTTGGAGATAAAGGATTATAATAACGCTATTACTGATTCACCCCCCCTCTCAGTAATCCAACAGTTTTTGCATTAAGAAAACATTGTTTATTATAATATTTCCTCGGAATCCCAACCATCATGTGATTCATTTCACCTTCTTGTGGCCTTTTTCCTTCGGTATTCAATGACCATTGACTTCAAAATTTACAATTAATTATTTTTTATGAAGTTTGGATTTATTTGGATTCATTTTGGATCACACCTCCTCATTCACAGGATTTTGGTCCCTAAAAGATTAAACTCAATCCTCTATCTTCTTCTTTTATAGTTGTATGCTCACATCCTCTATTATAGAAATCAATGTTGCTTCTTGGTTGTTATGGAGCCTTAAAGAAACCCTATGAGTCAACTCTACATGAATATTTTACATATTTGGAAGATTCATAGATGCCTCCTCTATACTATTGAATATAAGAGATGAAAATGATCTTCCCTTTACATTGCAATAAATCTACATCCATTTCGTTGGTGGATATGACATATTCTAGTGCTATAGGTCCCTAGAAAATCATTGGTCCTTTGGTTGCTAGTGAAAGCAACTCTTCCTTCCCATTAACATTGAATCTCTAGGATTTTCCCTTGGTTGTGTGGTTCCTAGGATGTAGTTCCAGATGAATCCTCTAACACTTAAATTCCCAATGTCCAATTAATTTGTAGTGATGGAAAAAGTTCCAACTATTGAATGGGGACTACTTGTCATTATCTTCTTGTTAACTTTTTCCTTTCACTGACAACTTGCTTCTTATAGAAAGTATTCAATTAGTGGCCTCTCATATCATAAAAGGAATAAAAAATAGAGTGGAAACAATTGTGAGTCTTGTGGTCTTTATTATTACAATAGAAACAAACTAGAGATGTCTTACTATTTTCCACACCGCTTTAGTTTATGCATATGCTTAGTAGCTTTCTTTTTTGGTCCTCCAAGTGTGGGTGCAATTTTGGGTGGAAAAATCATTCCTTAGATCCTCTTACCTAGCTTATGGCCATCATAGTCCATTTTCCTCATTATCTTGGAACCCATGCCTCTTGTATGTTTTTCAAAATTACTAAAGGGATCTTCCAAAACAAATTTAGAAAGTTTCTTTGAGGTTGAGATTAACATGTTCATTCTGGTCTTGGTGAAAGATTTTATGGTAGTAATGGAAGCTTCTTATGATTCCTTGGTCTCTTAGACAACTTCTAGTAGCTTGGCCAATGCCTCATCCTTCACTACCAATTCTTGGTACAAATGAGCCATCATCTGAGTGAGCCTTTGTTCTTTCCAATCACCCAATTGAATTACATTTCTCTTATCACAATCTACCATGAAAATGGTGATATATCCCCAACCTTTAACAAAGTGTTCTTTTAACAAAGGTGGCAACTTTTTAGAAGTCTCAAGGTCTTTTTCAAGATCTGTTCTTCTCTCCACCTAGTGTCATTTCTCCTCTTGGTTATGCACATATTGGGTTTTCACATTAAATTCCCTTAGGTATTCCAACATTTCTCTTTTTAGTGCATTACCCGTAGTAGGTAAACTTTCTCCTCAATGTGATGGCATCTTCTTCAAGGTCATGGATTTAATCAATTTTATACCATATGATTTCTAAATAGTAGGAATATGGCCTATTTGTCTCATCAACATGGATGCTCTACAGAATTAATATTTGTAAAATAATTTTCAATCATAGTCAACTATCGATGTTGAAATCACACTTCCCTACCTATTATTCTCTAACATGCTTAACTAGGACTTATGTTCATATTTGGTTCACTACTCATCTTGCCTACAATGCTAATCAAACTAAAATCCATGTATACAAATTCATCATATTACTTCAAACCATTATAAATCCTCTCATACGTTCGATACTAATGCACCTACATTTCAATACACATTCATGACAACAAATATATTGTTATATAATTATATGGATGGTTGTACTACTAGATGTAGTGCCTAGCTTGAAAAGTGGCTTGTGTGTGAATATTTTAGTGCAATTGTATTGGGCCAATGAAATGATAATACATTAACTAAATCACAACTTTTACACTAGAGATTAGATCAAGGAATTCAACTATATGTAATCCTCCAACGATATAATTAAATTCAAATTGAGTTGTGGTAGGTATAAAATAAATGAAAAGATCATTTGGGATGCAAAGAAGTGTGGGTATATGTGGTTCAAATAAACCCCACAATCGTATGTCTAATAGAAATGATTTCAACAAGTTTTTTAAGAATAAAATGTACATCATTCAAACAATATTGCATACACATGGCCTACAGGGGTGTAGACTGATTGGAAAGTGTCGTGTAAATGGAAGGAAATGTAAAAAAGGAGGTCTAAAGTTTGATTCTCACCCCGATTTACCTGTGCCCCATGCTTGTGGGTTATGTGGACTCACCTGGAGGTTATAGAGGTAGAAAACGATAATCAACCATGTGTCACATGAGTACGAGAACCACGAGTTGTCGATTCCTCCAGTCACAAAAATAAAATAAAATATTTCATACACGTGATTAAACAAGACATTGACTTGATCAAGGGACAATTTGATTGTAGATTCCACCCACAACTCAATAATAATTAATGTTGTTATTAAAGACCAAAGACTCCAAAAAACATATTTTAGTGTCGCGGGTGAAATCAATGATCCAACTAAAGGAGTTAACAAAGTATCCAAGCGTATTTTAACCCAAATAGTAATCAAAGCAATCTCAAGATTGTGGTAATTTAAGCGGTTAAGAATTTCAATGTGCTAGAATTAAATGACCCAACTATAGAAACAATTATAGACCAATACATACACACATAATTTAACCATTTCATATACAATAGAGAATTTGTACTGGAAACCAAAATGCGAAAACCAACAAAGATGGGTTCTATTTTATGATCAATAATTTACAACTAGAGATAGACACTCTCAATAGACCAATATAAACACACATAATTTAACCATGTCACAGGAAATAAATAATTTACCATGGAAACCCAAATGAGAAAGCCAACAAATATGAGCTCTATTTTATGCCCATGAATTTACGACTAGAGCTATAGATTCTCAACATAGATTCATGTATTCTTACTCACTAGAAATAATTTTGAATATTTCTTTGGCTTAGAGACAATATTTGTTCATTGTGGATGGGCTCAAATTACTTTGTCCTTGATCCTAACATAGACTTCATCCTTCATCCTTCTGTTATTTCCCATTCTTCCTCCCAATATGCATTTTTTCCCATCTCTCTTGGTTGTTTTTGCATCAAGAAAATATTGTTTATTATAATGATGCCTTGTAATGCCAACCATTAGGTGTTTTGTTTCAACTTCTTGTGGCCTATAGACTTTAGTATTTAGTGACTATTGACTTCAAATTTTTCCAATAATTCATTTTACAAAGTTAGGAGCTATTTGGATCAATATTGGGGTTGGGGTCTGCCTCAATTCATTGGATGAGTTGAACCATTATGTCTTTAGATAACCATTCTTATCATACCAATGCAATCCAATATGTTATAGGTATGGATGATGTAAATAGGGATCCTTCCTCCTCATATTATTGAGACAAAGCATCAAATACCACAATCTCTTTTCCCTTCTTGTATATTATCCCATAATCCTAAACAAACATATTAGTGACCCACTTGTGTTTCTCTATTCATGACAACCTCTATCCTAAAATATAATTCATTATAAGATGGTCTTTCTTATTTTATAAGTTCCTCCCAAATAGATATGGGGGTCATGTGTCGATATCATGAAGGATGTCCATCAAGTCTTTCTCATTGGTGGACTTTCCCAAATTTTGGTTCCAAAATACTAGTGAATACCAATGGGAATTCCTCTTTCATCATCATGGACCCATGACTCATTCTAGAGGAATCACATTCCAAGAAAAAAATGTTATGAAATTAGGAATTCTTGTGACTATGGTAGTACACATGGATTCCTTTAAAGTAGAAAAGGATTTCTCTACTACATGGTTCCAAAAAATGGAATTATTCTTAAGAAAGGTGGTTAATGGAGTTGAAATCCACCCATAATTCTTCACAAACTTCTCGTAGTAGTTGTTACTTCCTAAGAAACCATGTAATCTTTTCAAGATCTTAGGGAATGACCAATATTTTATAGCTTTAATTTTACTGGGATCCACTCATGCCCCTATGGTACTAATTCTATGACCCAAGTGTTCCACTTAAGAATTTCCTAAAGTGCATTTGGAACATTTGAGGAACAACTTATTATCATGGAGTAGTTGTATGGATTTATCATCATGTTCCACATGTGATTCGTAAGTCTTGTTATAAATAAATATATCATCAACGAGTACAAGCATAAAGTTGTGTAGGAAGGATTGAAAACTATTGTTCATGAGGCCTTGAAAAGTGGATAGGGAATTGAAAATATATCACTAAAAAATCATAATGTTCTTCAAGTGTGTAGAAGATAACCTTAAGAATTCCAACCTCCTTCATTCAAATTTTTTGATACTAGAGAAAAGGTATAGTTTAGTGAATAAATGAGAAGTATGAAGTTCATCCAAGATGTCACCAATGACTGGAATGGGAAATTTGTCTTTCATTGTAAACTTATTAAGAGAATTGAAGTCAGGGAACATTCACTAGGTTCCTTCTTTCTTCAACACCATTTCTAAAAGAGATGAATAAGGGTTGGTTCTAGAACATATTATGTTGACCTTGAATATTTCCTTAATAATCTTTTCAATTTCATTATTTTGGGCAAAAGGGCATCGATAAGGAATAACATTGGGTGGTTGACTACTAGGAATCAATGGGATTCAATGATCATGTTTTCCATGCAAAGAAGGTAAGCTACAAGGTGTTTCAAATACATATTAATGCTTAATCAAAATCAACTACAAATCATTGTAAATTTACTATGGGTTAATTTCCATAGCTTGGATGGTAGTGAATTAGGTAATAATGATAAATTGGTTTTTTCTTAAAGATCTTTTCCATACCAAAAGAGATGATAATTTTTTAGGATCTAGAGTGGAGACCCTTGAGGGTGTGTTTACGACCTTCCTTATGGAACCTCTTGTATAAATATTTGAAATCCATTGTAACTGGACCCAATGTTTGCAACCATTCTACACCAAGAAAGACATTACAAAATCCCATTCCAATATTAAACATGTTTCATTTGAAAAAATAGTCCCCCATTGATGTTTCACATTCTCACACTTTCCACCACACTTCATCATACCACCATTGCTTATAATATTTTGAAAATTGTCCACTACATATACATAGCAATGGTTTTATTTGACAACTCAATGACAGTTAAAATTTTGGGTGTTGTTGGTGTGGATTAAAACAATCACCTTTCAGTGATTGAATTTCAAGAGATAAAGTTCTCGATGAATCATGGAAGTAAATTTGGGATTTTTCATAAGTAGGCTCTAGGGTGGTGTTGACGAGTCCAAATGGGCAGTCAACTAGGTAAGGGAAAATCCTTATGGTGAGTCCCAATTAGACTCACTCTCATTTGGTATGGAAAATTTCAACCAATATGTGGCCTGGTTGCCACTAAAGATTTAGATTACAGAGTAGGAGGATGAATTTCCCTCCAAAGAATTTTTTCTAAATCTAAATTTAACTAATTAAAACAAAAAGAAAATATAGCTATTCTAACTATTTCTAACCTATATATATATATACTACCCCCGAACACCCACACAAGGGGGATATCGCCCCACTGCAAATAATATAACACATACCCAAGATTCTCCCACTTGTTGTTTTATTTTCGTACAGGGGGTGACATGGTTACATAGTCAACAATCTAGTGAAACAAATCCCATAGATCCTCTACACCAAGAGAAATTCTCAGTGCTCACAAATTTTGTTAATGAATCTGTAACATTATTCAAAGTGTCCAACTTCATTAGCAACACTTTTTTTTCTTTAACCATGTCTCTCACAAAGTTATATTGAACATCGATATGCTTTGTCTTTGAATGATAAGCTAGGTTCTTCGATAGAAAAATTGCACTCTAACTGTCACAATCTATGCTTACAGCTTGTTGTACCAACCCAATACCTGAACACAATATTTGTAACCATACTGCTTCCTTTCTTGAATGAGTGGCTGCCATGTATTCAACTTCTATAATTGAAAGTGTCATTGTAGACTATCTTTTGCTTATCCAACTGATTTATCCTCCTAATAGGTTAAACACATACCCGCTTGTATATCTCCTACAATCAAGATCTCCAGCTCGGTCTGCATCCACAAGGCCATGTATGTCCAACACTCTGTCCAATCCTGGTCTTCCTTGGTAGAACAATCCATAGCTAGCAGTTCCACACAAATACTTGAAAACCCTATTTACTGTTGTCCAATGCTCCTTCCTTGGTTTTGACATATATGATAGGTAAACTATATGTACTAATTTCCCTCAATTAAATTGTCAACCTGGGGCAAGTAAACTTATATTTTTGACACAGTATGAGCCAAGGAGGAAATAAAAGATAACAGAAAGATTAAATAGCTAAGCAGATGGTTTACCCTAGGGATCAACACTCTTTCAATTTACAATTCTACTTTAAAAATATGACTTTTAAAATCTATTTAAACAAGATATTCTATGTTAAATATACAAAGCAACCTTTAACTAATGAGCTTTAAGAAATATAGGATTATGAACTATTTAATCTAAGTATCTTTAAGCAATATAAGACTATGAACTATTTAATCTATCTCTGAATAAGAAAATAAAAAATAATCTATCTCTAAACTATTTAATCTATCTATTCAATCTATCTCCAAATAAGCAAATAACAAGTAATCTATTTCTGAACTATTTAATCTATCTATTTATTCTACCTCTAAATGAACAAGCAATTAAGCATATAAGAAAATAAGCAAATAATCTGTCAGAATTATCTTTACAAGTGAACTCTATTCTTAAAGAAAAAGATCACAATTATTTCTATCTTGCAAAGAATAAACACTAATCTACCTAACTGAAACCAAGAGTGTTGTGATAGTATTCAAATGTGATGATTGTGTCTACCGTGGAGAATTACATCACAATGGCATCTAACCACTAATGACAATTCAAGTGGAATTAACTCAATGCTAACTTCTATAGAGAAATGCAAAGTATGGATAAGGTAGTCTATAGAAAGCTTTGTCATCATAAAAACAACATTAGATATTGTTGGAATCCATATGATCTATAAACATTGTGCAGAAGAGATTAAACATCAATAATTTTATCTATCACACTGATACTGGAAAATACTTTGTTCCGAATCAATAATTCAAGCAAACCTACAAACTCATAACTAGTACTAATTAAAAATCATAATTCAAATTCATAACTTGGATAACATTGAAAATAAAAACTTGAAATTATAACTAGTGTATCATGGAAAATCATAACTCATAATTATAACTAGGATGCTATTGAAAATCATAACTCAAAATCAACTTCTATATTATCATATTCATGCTAAAAACAAGGCTAACAAGTTATGCACACCTACATAGAGTATTTGAAAATTACAACTTAATAAATGAACATTGTCTAAATAGATACTCTGCAAAGTGTTTACAACTTTGTGAAACAAAGAGAAAAAGACATGACAACATAATTAAACAACTTCTAAACAAGTGAACTACAACCTGCAAGAAAAGTGTTAAGAATCTAAATATCAACAAGTAAACATGGATGTCCACACATGCTCTGTGATACACACACAATACAGAAAGTGAGTCGCAAGTTAGAGGAGATATATGGTGATATAAATTAAACAAGCAATCCGAAATTAAAGAGATATACACAGTGAATGGAATTAAACAAGCAACTTCAAAATTGAAGAGATATGAAAGGAAAATATAAAAATGAAAATGTATATTTCTATGAACAACTACCCCAACCACTGGTGCCCCCCCAAGAAGGTCATGGCACTACTTCAAATAGAAAAACGTAGTCACAGAATTAACACAACATTGATATTGATCATGAAAATAGAGTTTACAACCAATTTAAAGATAATGTCTATGTATATAAATAAAATCCTTGTCTCTCTTCATGGCATAGGAAACATTATTTATAGAGTTATACAGATCTTGAGAGGTCAACCATTGGAAGGGTCGACACTCTCTAAAAACATAAAGACATTAAATTCATTTAACAACAAGAATATTTGTCCAACAACCTCGTGTGATCCACACAATGGACACTGCAACCACCCAAGTCCAAATGCATTGAGCTCCATAGCTGGAGGGCATGAGTGGGAAAAAAACCCATGTTCCTGATTTGTCCATCGAATCTTGTCGATATTCTAACCGCCAACTCCTCTGTGCTCTGAGTGCCGAATGGAGTGTCGGATGGAGGTTTGGAAAAAGGACTAGATGAAGGACTGGATGAAGGGCTAGATCACATTTTTGACTTGTTGCAAGAAAAAAAGAAACATTAGATCATTGTAATCATTCAATTGAAGATGAATTAACATAAAACCATTTTAAAATGATGATTACCCATACCTCATGTTGTTCCATGGCAAATTGATGCACAAATATTGATAATACCTTTAAAAATGGATAAATAAGAGAATAGACTGTATAATTTTCATATGAAAAATGGATTTGGCCATTGGAAAAATAGTCAAAACACCAAATCAACATTTCTCCCACACCTACAAATTTTCAGGTCCCTCTGCAAAAAAAAATGGATTACCTAACATAGCTATACTCATGAAGGAGGGGGTGGATTAGCTTTAGAAGCTTCTCCCTCATGATTTGGAGACTTTGGGTTAGGCCTTTTGTGATGTTTCAATTGCATCCTAAGACTATTATTGGTGGTGGTCATCTGATCGATGAATCACTAAAGCAATTTTACTTTTTCTTGTAGGAAAACATTGTCATGGTGCAAATGTCGATCCATAGTTTCGCGCTCTACCAATTGTTGAAGTAACTGAGCATTTTCTTGTTGCAATGTCTCAATATTTGGGGTTTGATCAGATGGATCAAGAGAGGAAGGCTTAGGCTCCTTGGTAGATGAAGAATGTATGTCAACTTTAGAATATGGTGAAGGCATTTGGGAGGAAGGAGTAACAGTGTTTTTGTGAGGAAGACTTTGTGTAATAGGTTCATATTTGATGATGAAGCCCCCCTCCCCTTAGGGTTCTATGACCTCCTAGTCTTTGGATCATTCTCCTTGTCTATTCATAAGACTTTTTGGAACCTTGAAGGTCCCCCTCTGTATCTAAAAACACGCCCTTTGACTTCCAGGTGCAGGTTTAACAACAACCTGCAACTTTCCCTTTCGCTCTATCGTGAAACTCAGAGTGTCAACGTTAGCTCATTTTTGGATAAGCCCTCTCTTGGTGTGGCCTGGGACTATGACTACGTTATTGCGGGCATGATCAAAAGCAGTTTAGAGTCAAACTGGTTTTGGGCCTACAATGCTCCTCCAACCTACACGTGTCCTTTAGACGAAACCACAGTTCAAATTGTGGCCCACCTTAGATTCCTTAAGCTCCTTGCCACTTCTATCCCCGCAATGAAATTGGATCATCGATCTCATGATCTTGATGATAATTTTCAAAATCGACGATTCAAATCTGTGTCCTTCTTATCTACAGACCATATCATCTCCTTTTGAATCAATGACCTAGGTTCTCTTCGCAATTCTGGACTTTGGTAGTTTGAAATCTCAAACCCAACTTCCTTCTGTACTCCAACTTTCCAGAATTGGTGATCTATGGACACCTGTCCCATAAATCAATAGTCCTACCTTCTCTTTGAATGGTTTCCCATTCAACTCAGATCAACAGTCCAATGACCCTCTTCTCGATCGACGATCGAGATTTCCTCCAAGTCTACGAACTTTTGAGATTTCAAATCTCAAACCTCTTTCTTCATATGTATTTTACCTAGAGTCTAATATCTCTTGATGTGTGTCTTCCTAATCCAACGATTGAGGATTTCTTTGGAAATTTACCCAGAGTTAACATATTTGCGCCACGTCTTTTCCGAATCCAATGACTGTGAATCTCTTTGGGACTTCAGTTCTTTGTGCTTCGACGATCTCAGTTTTCAAACTGAAAACCCACTGTAAGTTTTCCCCAGATTTCGAGATCTATTGACAAGTGTCTCCTCTCAGATCAATGACTCACGACTCTTCGGTTGTTCATGTTCTGGGAGTTTCAAGTCTCAAACTTGACCCCTTTTGAACTTGTGATATCTGACGGCTCACGCTTGATCAATAGGACAGTTGAGATTCCGTCTCGGAATTCTGACACTTTGGACTTAGGGAATCTCAAGTTTCAACTCCGATAGATTCTCTCCTCTATACGCAAAGTGCTAAGGTTCATGCACTTCCTTCTGATTCAACGATTGTCGATCATTCACACTCAGATCCAATAGATGGGATCTGTTCTTTCTTTTGTGCTTCCTTCATTCACTGGACGTAGATCTGATGGTCCAGGTTATTCTCTGCAACGAATCAGATGATTGTTGTTTGTCCTCCTCTTGATCTTCCACCTTCTCCTAAGCCTTTGAACTTTCTCTTGCGAACCCAACTCCTTTGGGTCTCGTTTACACTATTACACTGTTATCTCTTCTGAGCTTCCAGACTTAGAATAAGTTCGTCTTTTACACACTCTCTATGTTATCCCTTCTGAGCTTGGTCTCCTAAAATAATTCGATCTCCCACGCACACCTTGCGTTCTGGGATTTCGTCAAACTCAGATCCAAAGTATTTCTTGAAAATAAATTTTTCTCTTCCTCCTGGCGTTCTTCTGCTCGATGCACCCCTTGCATATATTTTCCTCACAGAGTATTCAGTAACTTTGTTTCTTACCAAACTCAACATGGATTTCTTCTGTGCACACTTGCATTGGCTCAATGCCCACCTAGAAGAGCTCTATAGATCTCTCAGTAACTATGGTTCTCTCTAAACTTGATAAAGACTTCTTCTCGTTCACTCCTTGCACTTCCGATGATGAAGGTTCAATGGTATCCTGAGTTTTCCCTTGAGGTTAAACCTCTGTCAACGCACTCTTTGCAGATTGAGTGCATTCCTTGCACTCGAAACTCAAAGACGAGAAACAATTGAAACTCATACAATACTTCACCAGTTACACATTCAAACCATGAGAATGTATAAAAACATAAAATGAACACAAATACATAAACACAATGTATGCAGGAAAAACTACTTTTCTATTATCCATGTATGTCTATACAGATGTTTACATAAATTGGACTGTAACAGAGTCCCAGTTTTCTCTATCTCTCTCTCTCTCTCAGAACTATTCTACTTCCTGAGTCTCCCAACACTACTGCATTTGGGTCAAATTCTGACGGTGTGTTCGACGTAATTGCACTTTCTATTGTCAGAAGACCGAAAAACCTCGGACCCCCTCAAATGTCGTTTCACAGGACGTCATTTTTCTGACGACCTAGTTTTTGTCTGTATTGCGACGTTATATGACACCACGTGTCATCATAAATTGGATTATCCAGCCCCATATTGACGTCGTAAGACCAACATTTCAAACGTGGCAAGAGAGTCGTTGCAAACGTGGCAAGACCAATGTTTCAAACGTGGCAAGTGAGACGTTGCAAACATGGCAAATGAGATGTTTCAGACGTGGCAAGAGAGACGCTTCAAAGGTGGCAAGACTGACGTTTCAAACGTGGAAAATGAGACGTTGCAAACGTGGCAAGTGAGACGTTTCAGACGTGGCAAGAGAGACATTTCAAAGGTGGCAAAAGAGACGTTCTTAAGGTGGCAAGAGAGACATTTCAAAGGTGGCAAGAGAGACGTTTTGAAGGTGGCAAGACCGAAGGGACGCGGTATTAGCTCCGACGTGGTTTCTATGGGAGCGACACTCTTGGATGTGGCAAGAACGATGTCCATCAGGTGGCAACAATGACGGCTAGGAGTTACTAGCTCTGACATGGTTTCTATGGGAGCGACAATATTGGAGGTGGAAAGAGAGACGTCTTGGACGTGGAAATAGCGACAGGAAGAGAGTGAAAGACGTCACAATTGCCACCTTTGTGTAGGTATTTAAAAAAAAAATACAATATCAATATCAAGACCTAATAGTCATTCCAAGCCCAAAGGAGGAGTAAGTCATATAGGTGTTAGCTAGTGACAGCATACAT